>VWZF01004785.1:1727106-1842850 GCA_013396755.1 Sclerurus mexicanus
ATAAATAATGTATGTAATGAATAAAATAAGTTTTACACTAACGTGACCAGGCCTGTTAGGAAAAGAACATTCTTCTCTAGATCTCGATTGTATCTTCTCCTTAACAACTTCTTCAATTTGCAGAGAAATGCTCATAACAGCACAGTGAGTGGCTTATTTTGAATCATTTGGTGGTTACACAGAAAAACAATTCTCTCCTAGAAATGTCCTTCATAAACAGTCAAGTAATACTAGGGCAGATGCTCAGAGCATGCCGTCCCAATTCTGTGGATTGCAACAGAGCCAATACAGTCTACACCAGGTGGCAGTTTGCCCAGTGTCTCCACACTGCCAAAATAATAATCTATTAAGAGGAAATGTGACTGCAGAGTCTATCTGCACTCTCTCTCATCTCAGGAAAAGAAAATGAAACAGAATTATGCACTCAAGTGTTTCTGCCAGAAAAACAAACCCTCTAATTAGGGTATAATGAAAACAAAATCTCATTTACAAAATAAAAATATAAAAATTAACTTCAGAAATCAAATAAATTGATTCAGAGTAAATGTCAGTGCATAATAAACCTATCTCAACAGCAATTATTTATCAAAATGAGATTTGAAACATTAAAAAAAAATCATAGCTAATACATTCACAAAAAAAAGTGCTATACAAAAACAATAAATAAAATTATTTTAAAAACATGTTCCCTTAAGTGCTGTGTACACCTATTTCTGATTCTTTTCCATGGCAAACAGTATGCTCTAGATTTTGGTAAAGTAACCTTTTATTTTTGGTCAGTATTTTTATGTTGAACATAAATACACATGGAATGTACTAGATAGTTAATAGTTTTCCCAAAGGATCTTTTTCACAGTTACATAAAAAGTTTTCAACTTATACACCATGAATGTTTTCATAAGCATTATATCATCAATGGAGATGTGTTGGAAGAGGCAGTAAAAAAACACTTCAGAGCCATCTCTTATTGTTCTGTCTCTTGCTGCCTCTGAAAACCAATTCTTTTATTCCTGGATTGTTTGGTTGTTTCTTCGCATAGGCATGCTCTGGTACAAACTTGAGGAAAAAGCGTGTAACATTGTGAGGCAGCCTGCACCTTCTAGTTAGCGTTTAAGTGCCTAGTGGATCCAGTCCTTAAGGCAGTCAGTATTTCACTCAAAGGTCCATACTTCTACATCTTGTATTATGAAATCTTCTTTCTTAGTTAAGATGTCATTATTGAAGGTGCTGCAGGAGTTGCTTCGCCCATGATACAAATCTGCATCTAGCCATAAGCCAAACCGGCCACTAAAAAGGAAATAAACAAGAAATTTTGGGTTATTATATATCAGTAAAAATACCAAAAGTTGTATAAACAATCAAAGAAATGACATGGGGAAATTTAGGCAGTTTTGAGGATCTCTGAGAACAAATGTGAAGAGCTCAATCCTAGAAAAGCGCTCACCAGGCAGCCTGTGGGAGCAGTCCCTGGCTTTGTCCGCCCCAGTGAGCAGAGCTGCGCACGGGGCCCTGTGAGGGCCCCCAGCCCCCAAGCCATTCGACTGTTCCTATTGCCAGCTGTGGCTGACACCTGGGCACAGGGACTGGGGGTCCTGCCCTGGCTGCCTGGATGTGGGCACAGCTCCTGGTTAGGAGGAGGAGGAGGCAGGGAGTTTATGTACTCCTGATGCAAACCATGCCCAGAGGTCCCATGGTGCCACCTGCAGTAAGCTTTAGTTAGTTGTATTGCCCTAGTCCTTGATTTCATACCCGCTGGCCTTTGAAACTCAAGACCTGATTACACACTGTCTGGGTCCTTGCTCTGCACATCAACGGAATAATGACAACTTAGTAAGGACAATGTGATAAACCTTAGAAGCTGATGGCAAAATTGCCATTAGAGATTATCTGCCAGTGGCAAACCTCTTCAGCAATGAGACATGTATCTACCCAAAATACCTGGGTTTTTTTCTAGCTAAAAAAATCCCCAACCAAGAAAACAACACTGCAACAAACCCTACTTGGCTAACATCACTCTCTTTAAGCAAATGAAATTGCTCTGAGTCTGTAACAGAAATCAGATTGTTGAGGTATCTGCACTACACAGACTACAAACTTAGTACTAAAAGTTCAGACACTTGACTGATAAGTTTTTCTTACATCTACCATCATCTCTATTCACATTTAAAATAAAGTTGGCTACATGATTTGAAAAGCAAACGTTCACTCACCCTCCACCTCCAAGCTCCAGAGAGCTAGTATCTCCATTGATGAAGTAGGTGTTCTCTCCACTCCATTTGAATACCTGAGGAGGAGGAAAACCCAAATATATTTGGATTCTGAAGATTCTTGTAATCTCAAACTACTGGATTCCTACCCTCGGCAGGTATTTTTTTATATTTTTCTTGAAAGGGAAAGAGGTAATAGGTAGAAAGTAAAGGATCAATATTTATTTAAAACTGTGAACAAGGCACCCGAATTATTTTTTAAATTCTATCTCGCTCTCTAAATCAACAGGAAGAATGTGTTCAATGTGAAAAAAATGCATAAGCCATAAGCATTACGGCATATTTCAGTAGCCCTCTTATCTCTGGTTTGTTGCCACTGTGATCTTAAGCATGCATGAAATTATACTCTATTCTTGATATCACTGACTTCCTAGGTGAGCCCTTGACAGTCCACTCCTTAACTCCTCCCTGCTTCCACCTTCAATCCACTTAAAACTCTCTCATCACCATTAGAGACTGTCCTCTCAGCACTTAAGATAATTACAATCACTTTTGCTCAAAGCAGTGCATTGAAGCAATGAATGATTAACTGCATTCATCAACATCTTCTAAACTCGAATATGTTGTCTTCATAAAAATCACATAAATTTTTCAAAAGTGGAGCCCAAAAATTTTATTTGAGAAAGTGAACACCCACTTACCTTGAAATGTGGACTGAATGTATAGAGGAATGTTTCACCAGTGCCATAGTAGTGGTCACTAAACCTGAAGGGATGTGTAGCATATGCTCCAAATATCTGTTGAAATAAAATTATTAAATTACTTTTGTGGACAGTGCAAAATTAAAGAGAAAAAATCCCAAACAGTTCAAAATACTTTCTAATAACAACTGAGCTGATTTTCATGTTAGAAGAACCAACTAGTAAAGTACATCAGATATGCAAGTACTCCTCCAGATCTTTTGTATCCTCCAAATTAAAAGCAGATGACAACAACGGCATCAGGATTGCCACCTAAGAGCTACTGAAGAATGAGACCTGCACAGAGACATTGTCTGGGACAGCTTGTTAACTGAGATACCTAAGGAAGACACTACCAAAGGCCCTCAATACAATTCTAAAGCTTTTATTAGTGCTCTAAGTTTAGTTTAGGCAGTAGAAAATACAAAAGAAAACACCAGTATCTTATTTTGGTATGACGTCACTTCATGGTATGACTAGCATTTATTTCATAATGGTTGCGTTTTATAATGTTGCCTTTTCAGTCTAACCCCTGAAAAACAAGCACTCCTTACCTGGTTGTCCATATCCTTGATGACAAGGAGAACTGGACTGTCAAGAGATGCTGATTTACGGTACAGAGTCTTCAAGCTAGTCCCATGCTCCAGTGTACTGTATGCAAGGCGCCACGGATATCCCTGCACTCGTGCAGGCAAGCGCCGGGCAAGCTGGGCAATGAACAGGGGGAAATGGTTACACAATTAGCAGGTTGGGTCACAGGTTGTGCCCCAGACTGTTCCCTTTCTGCAGGGGCGTCCAAGTCAAAAAATGGCAGTCAAGGGAGCAGCAGCTTAACATCTCTGTCACATGCATGTGACCTTGTACCATGAGCACAACTGCCTGCATTCATATCACCTCTTGAAAGCACTGAAAGTGTTGCCGGTCCTCGATATCCACAACTCAAAAATAAGCTCTCTAGGTGATCCAGTGCTGCAGCAAACCGGACCTTGCACAAGGTCACTCCAACATGCTAAGTACTTTCCAGAGAAAAAAGCATTGGCATTGCCTCCAGGAGGCTGAATGCCCCACATTCAACAGAAACAGCACCACATCTAACAAGAAAACTTATGGTTTTTCTTGCCATACCTGCTCTATGTGCATGTTCTCCAGGACAGCACTGTGATGCTTTAAGATAGGCAAAGTATCATCATCTTCTTCTTCATAGTAACTGCAAACACTCTTTCGTCGTTTGGCTTCTTCTACAGTAATGATCTAAGGAAAGAGAACAAGCGTCCAGCCTAAAGCACAGCTCTTACACTGTCAATCCTCTATTGAAACCAGTTAATTTAAAACTTACTCCTCAACTGTCACACTGTGTGGAGCAAAACCACCATATGGGATAGTTATATCAGGCACAGGCAGCCTTAACCAAATGGGGAACATCTTAACTGGCAAGGTATCTTTGTGACAGCATGACAGTCAAAGTCTTTATAAAGTACATTCTTAGTTGGAAATGATCAAACAGTTCTTTGGAAACTTCTGTCTATTCCTTTGCTTAAGATTTTATAATATTGTATTTTGAAAGGTGAGTCCATATAAATATTTTTAATATCAGGTTTGAATTGACATATATAAGAAAGCACAAACTTCTTTCTAGCAACTACAGGTCAGCCACCCTAACTTTTCTCATAAAGCTGGAAACAAAATGAGAATGCGAGTCCATACACCTAATGTTTGTCTATAAAAGGCCTCAGCAGCCTACAAGGTGCTAGAAAGACAGGGGACAAACTCTGAACCCCATAAAACATGAGGAGCAAAGAGGATCCCAAACGCAGCACGAGTCAGAAGCTCCAAGGCTGGCAGCACCCACAGTGCCCAGAGCTCAATGCAGAGAGAGAGACTCCACCTCACTCCTTGGTGGCAGCAGTCCAGGTGTCCTGGCTTCCAACAAACTGCTGTTGGGGTGCTTGGCCTCCCATCTAGCAGAGGGCATCACTTGGCACAGCGGGAAAGCTGCCAAGCCTTCAGTGCAGCTCGGGGTGCTTAGCAAGTGGCAGGAGCCTCAGCTCCGCACAGCAGGGCTTTAGCTGGAGCCTGGTGCCACCACAGCACATAGGAAGAAACAGCAAGAGCTCAGAGATGGAACTGATGAGAAAAGGGGAAGCAAGGAGATCTAGCTACAAAACAAACAGGAAATTTCAAACTGCCTTTTCTTTCCATGAGCATATCACCACAGAGCTCTCATCTTGGAACAGGAATCTCAAGATGTGGCTGTCGAGTACACTGCTATGCAACTCCCTGCCAATAAGACTTCCAAGCAGCTTTCATGTTACACACGGATCAGGTTTTGCGTAACTACTCCATGCCTTCAGGATCACTGCTTGAACTTGCAGCTGTCAACAGTTGAGACAATTGCCAAGAGGTGCCTGGAGGTGCTACACACACCTGCCTCCCTGAGGCGAGAGAGCAAAGGCACTGGACTGACTCCAGGTAAGAATTTAACCACACCACAAAGCACAGAAAGAGTTTTTCATTACAACCAGGACTGGTGAGGAGTTCACAAAGCCCAAATACCACCAGTCACACCTAGCATCCCCAGTGGGATGTGAGCAACACATCCCCTGCACATCCAGCCCACATTCACCTGCAGATGCCTGGAGCTGAGCAGGGCACCTGGGCACTGGCATTGCAATGCACACAGCAGGGTTAGGAAATGAGAAGAGGGAAGGATCACAGGGCAAAACCCAGCCTGCAGAACTAATGCTGTTATGTCCCTCTGCACACCTGAAAGGTTACAGATAATCCTGCCTGTGATACTGCAAGAGCTGTACAGCTTCATCTTGCCCCTCCAGCCCAATCCTGGGTCTTCTGAGGCAGCAGAGAATCCTATGCCAGAAAATTTTTCATATGGTCAATTTTCAGGGAAAGTTTGCACAGCAAAATTAAGATGATTAAAAATAAAAACCAACCCTAAACCGCCACAACAACCTGATGGTCTTTCTGCTTTAATCCTTGTTCTTTTTTCACCTCCTGAATGGTTTGCCTTCCCTCCTTATCTCCCAGACCATTATTTTATATACACATATATATATATATTTTTGATACAAATTTTTTAATTTTCACCTTAAATCAAAAGTACACAACTCCCCTTCTGAAGACTACCTGGGGGAAAAGTATCACAGTAAATCAACTAGCAACAGGTATCTATAGCAAAATGTGACGAAACTCAAAGCCACAGGCAACCACAGAAAACCTATTAACACAAATTGCAAATTGGCTTCAGAGACTGACAAGCCCTTCCTCTTCTCTGCATAGGCACCTACTCAGTCTAACTGAACTGCACATTTGTATGATGTTCAGTCAACAACTGCAAAAAGAGTGATCTGCAAGATCAGATATTTAAAGACCACACAATGGCACAAACAGATGAAATTAATCAACCACTACAGAAACTGTATCTACAAAATCTTTCAAAGATTTTATAGGACTGAGAAAGCAAGCTACCTGAGGTGGAATTGCCCCATCATGCGAGTATGGAGCACATTTATTACTAGGAGAGAAATGCTGTCATCAGATCCACAGTGTTCAAACAGGGACACAGTTCAACATACCTCCACAAAAGGTTCCTCCTGGTCAGGTCTGGCATAGTAAAGAATTTGAATATTCAAATGCATTTGTCTCTTTTTCATCATCTAGCAGTTTACTTTGCAGTATCCACTACTCTATCCCTGTTCTAGTGGCAGGAGTTCTCACCCACAAGAGTGACAAACAGCTACTGGCCATGGCATGCAGTGATAAAATGGCTTATATGCTTCTCAACAATTACACTTTCTGTTTCCCCGCGAGGGAAAGTGAAACTTCTACAGTCATCATGCCCAAATATGGACTTTATTCAATAGAGATTTCCTGGCAGACCTACTTTAAATCGGTAAAGCCTGAATGTATTACAAATAAAAAAGACACACCTTTGGAATCAGTTTCCCGCTAATTTTTCCTCCCAATACGTATTTAAGTAAAACAATGAGAGACAAGCTCCTGGTGTGGCCAGATCTCTCCCACCTCTGTTCTTTGGATCACTGGCTCTCCTCCTTCATTTTGGTTTTATGAAAATGGCATGCAGATAACTGAACAGTGAAATCTAGTGCAATGTATGATTGCACTCAGCTCTGAGAAAACAAGAAAGGCTATTTTTTTCCATCTTGCAGTTCACAAAGTACCAACATTAAGAAACTACAAAACTGTAAAAATATAAGCTATTTGGGATTAGAGGACAAGTTCCATTCCCAAGCTCCCTTTTTGAACAGAACAACATCTTTTGAAGATAAAAATGCTAAAAAAAAGAAAAAAAAAAGGCAGTAGAATTTAAAGAAAATAAGTTTATCTTTAAGACAAATAAGCAGATCACCTTTTAAATCACCATCAAGACAGCTCCCACTTAGGGATTTATCAGTCTTTTTAATTTATCCTATATCCTTAGCGCAGCAAGTGTTTGAGCATTCAGAAATATCATTTAAAAAATGTGTGCAAGCTTATTTCCCTTAGAAACTAGGCTTTGTATGCAGAATAAACAGACAGATAACACGCACATGCATGCCAAGTGGTTAAAACAGATTGCCAAAGACGCCACATGAAACAACCAAAGTCCAAGGATAAAAACTTACCCATCTTATAACCAATATTCCAACAGTATTACTGGGTGCACCCAAGAAGCCAGGGTCTGGCACACCACCACATGCCAATCCATTTTGACCAGCACACAGAAGTCTGTGTTGTTCTTTACATGCATATATACATTTTGAAGGTTTTATTTGTAGCATATAAATGCAATAGGAATTTAGCAATGCTAACAACATACACTTGTATAACTTTGCAAAAGGCTAGCATCGCATGATCAAAATATTTACACAGTTTCTGTCTGCACACCAGAGAGCTCCCAGTTGTTTATCGGCTGTTTCTAAGGAGAGAAGAACGGAGGACTGAGGGAATATGAGTGCATTTTTGAGACAGATAAAAGCTTTGAGGAGACCTCTATGTGAAGCAGAAACTGTTATAAGGAAACATCATAAAATCCTCTGACGAACAACTGCTAAGATTCTTAATAAAGGATGCAAACTTGATATGCACACACTTCATGTAAAGGCAGAAAGCACTCACCTCCCAGCTTTTAGTAGTGGGCTCACTGAAGAAGTTGTCTATCATGTCAAGCTCCTCCTTTTCTACCACAACAAAACCTTGCTCTTTGGCATCTTTCCCATATATTTCTGGTGACCACTGAACAAAAAATGTGTACAAGTGATCCACCCTGTGAAGAAGAGGAGACAACCATTGTTCAGAGATCTATGAACACAACACTGTCACGTAGTACAGAAGTTTTGCTCAACAACAAAGTAGGGACAACCACACCGAGTACCCATGTACCTCCATCCTCACATATCACACAAGGCAACAGCTGCCCCCACCTGGAAGGCTGAAGCACTTGGAGGTTTCTTTGTTTTCACTCCCCACAGATATATTTTTCTCCTCCCTTTGCTATATGCACAGCCAAAGCAACATGGTAAAGCACTGTGGCTTGTCCAGTTCCACACAATTCATATTAAGAAGTCAAACTGATTGGTATTAGGTCATACTCACAAAAGCTAACTCCATAAAAAACTCACTTTGAATTTTCTTTATTTAGTTTGACCTTCAGGATAAAATAAGCCATGGGACCACCACATTTCTAGCTTTCCTTTAAAAGTTATAGAGTCTAATCACAAAACAATCTTCATTCTGCTAGCATTATGAACACAAGCTGTTATGAACAGCTTTGTTAATGATATTGTACCAGCAGTGCATGTTCTTCTATAAATGTAGTCAGCTCTCATCACTGTTGTTAAAGAGATGTTCCTTGACAACATCCATAACAAAACATGAAACAGTTTCTGAATAAGGAATTTATGTAATATGTTAAAACAAACACATTAAATTTCAAACTGGGAATATGGTAATGAATCCACTACACAAGAAGTTGAAGTGCCAGCAAAAAAATCAAACGCACAGTAAAGAGGGCAGATGGAAAGACAGTTAGTGCTTATGACATGGGATCTTTCTCCCGTTTTGCACCCAAAAGTTTTGTCCAGCAATTCTTTGATCAGTACAAAACATGAAAAGTCTTAAGAGTAATTTACACACTTTGCCCCCTGTATTTCAAGATACTTGGATTTATATATATATGCACAAATAAATCTTAAAAATCCAATTCAGCACTGTTGCAGTCTGTTCAGGGTCATTAGTGTAATTCCAGAGATTTTTCCAATTGAGTCTACATTTTTAATTCTACACTCCTGCCAAAGAGGACCAAAGCTCATTCTAACTGCATGAACGGACAGCTCTGAAATTGTTGCCTGCTCATGATAGCTACACTAATTCACAGTCAAAGTGAGGTATTTCATAGCATCTTAAAATGGTTTGTGTTGGAATGGAATGGAAGGGACCTTAAAGATCATCCAGATCCAAGCCCCTTGCCATGGGCAGGGACACCTTCCACTAGACCAGGCTGCTCCAAGCCTCATCCAACCTGGCTTTGAGCACTTCCATGGATAAGGCATTCACAGCCTCTCTAGGAAACCTGTTCAGTCTCACCACCCTCTCAGTAATGAATTTTTTCCTAATATCTAATCTAAACTTATCTTCTTTCAGTTTAAAGGCATTCATCCTTGTTCTATCACTACAAGTCCTTGTTAAAAGTCCCTCTCCAATTCTCATTTAGGCCCCCTTTATGTACTGGGAGGCTGCTGTAAGGTCTGCTTGGAGCCTTCCTTTCTCTGGCTGAACAACCCCAACTCTTTCAGCCCATCTTCGTAGGAGAGGTGCTCCAGCCCCCTGATTTGGATATCTGGAGGGGCTTGATTCACTTTTGCCTCAAGATATTTAGATCCAATTCCCACTCCTCTCAAAAAGAGAGATTCTTTGCTTCATCATGGACATGCCCTTTTAATAAGAGAAACAAATCAGCATTGCCATATTTTTTTCTCTCCTTTGCATATTCACAAATGCTTTTGTGGTGCATGGCTAGATGTTCTAGCAGAATTTAAATTTTGTTATCAAATAAGAACTATACCTGTGAAACATTTTTAATAAATATAACCAAATATGGTTTTAGTACAATTATCCTAAATTTGTGAACACCCAACACTGGTTTCTGAGTCAGCAGCAGCTTTGCTTCATCAGAAACAAATAAGACAGATAATGCTGATATCAAAGTGAAAAATTTTAGCTGCTGCTCATTCCTCCACAGAAACACAGACACAAAAGAGATCAAGGTAGTACTGTACAATCAGTCTTTGGGATAGTTCTCACCAGCAATTGCCTGGAAGAAGCTAAAAGAGGGTCACACACCCACCACGAAGGGCTCCACCTTTCTTTGTGAGAAGCCATGTGATTGCTTATAAGTTTGTGCCGATCTAAAAACCAGTGAGCTATGGAAGGCACTTCTAAAAGCCACATCGTCTCATTTCAGTCAAGACCTTTTCTTCTTCTAACTGCACAGGTTTCCCACATCAATAGGTGTCACTCAGCACGCCCTGTTCCCTTCACTTGCTAACAGAGGTTTCAGAAACACCACTATGATCCTTTCTTTGGTAACTAATGTGAGTTTTAACTGAGACATTTGACTTGAACACTGTGTATTTTATGTGCAGCAATCTTATTCTGGAAAGCTAGCTACTTAATTCCTACAAATGTCTAAGAAAGAACAATAAAACTAGTGTTTGCTGCTGTCTGGCTAAGATCAGTTTTAAAGCATATTCATACAGGTGGGTGGAGGAGAGCAGCATACTCTGATCTCAGAATCACAGAACATATTTAGGTTGTAAGGCACCTCTGGAGATCATCTACGCCAGCCCCTGTTTATAGCAGAGCTAACTTCCAAGTTAGAGGAGGTTGCACATTCTTGCCTATTTGCAGTTGCGAAAATCTCCAGCAGTGATTCTACAACCTCTCTATGCAACCTGCGCCACACACAGCTAGTCTCATGTATTTTTGCTTCTTCTATCTAATCAGTTTCCCCTGAAGCATGCAGCATGTGATCTGAGAAGGGTCTGGTGCCATTCCACTTTTTCTTGTCCCCTCCTCTCCTTTTTTTAACCATGTGTCTAAAAGGAAGAGGGCAATAAGCACCACCCAAGTTGTTTGGCTGTTCTTCCTTCCGTGAGCCTGCAAGAAGCAAAACCTTCGTTACTGCAAAGACACACCGGCTGACATATTGAGTTTGCTGTCAACTTGCTCAACTCCTTTTCTGTAGAGCCACCTGTCCCCAGACCATACTGCTGCAGGGACTGCTCCACCCCAGGTGCACACTCTGTGTTTGCCTTTTCTGAACTTCCTGACACTTATGTCAGCCCATTCCTCTGTGCTGAGGTCCCTCCAAACAGTAGCCTTGCCCTCCAGTGTGTGAACACTCCCCAAATTTGGCATCATCACCCAAAAGGTGTGTTGTGTCTCAATGTGCAGGGCACTGATGAAGGCATTAAACATTATCATTCCCCAAGGAATACCAATGGCACCTGGCTGCCACTCAGACTACCTAACAACCATTTGAGCGCAATGGTCCAGTCAGGTTTTCAGCCACCTGGTAGTCTACCTGTCCAGGTCACATCTTGCCGATTTGGCTATACGGCTACTATGAGAGATTGTGTTGAAAAGCTTACCAATGCCATGGTAAAGCAACAATCCTTTGCTTTCTCCTTGCTCAGAGATCTAATCATCTCAAACAGAAAAGTTATCTGGTCAGCAAAAAACCAATTTGCCCTTGGTAAATCTATGACAGCTGATTCTGACCACTTCTCAGAAATGGTGTATATAAGGACTTGCTTCCCAGGACTGAGGTGAAGCTGACTTCCCTGTACTCTCACAGATCCTCCTTGATTTTTCTGACAATGGTTGCAGCATTTGTGTTGCCAATTATTAAGGACTGCTCACAGTGATCATAACCTTTCAAAAGATGATAGAAAGCAGCCTTACAATAACATCACCCAACTTCCTCAGTACACTCAGAACAATTCCTGTCAGGCCGCACAGACCTGTATATGTTCAGTTTACATAAGAAGTACATAACTAAGTTTTCCCCTAAAATGGACAGTTGATAAATAAATCCAGACACTCCAGATTTAAGAAGCAGCAGCATAAAACAGAATATGTGATTGTAGAAGAGATGTCATTCTTAAAAGGGATGCTTTGCTAATAAAATTGTAACATTATGCTATGCTGGTATTTCTAAGCTACCAAACTGAAAAAAATTGGAGCCAATTTTTAAAATGAAAAACCACTGCTTGAGGAACTCCCTCACAGCCAGCTTGACAGCTGTGAGAAAATTTATTCCAGAACTCAATAGCTATTTTGGTGATCCTATGCTTATGAGTGTGTCATGCACTAACAGAGGAATATCAATAACATTAAGTACTTGGAAAGAAACAATTTAAAAAACCTGAAGTTAATCACTCCAGAAAGAAAATATTGAAAAGGCTCTCAGTCCAACCACAGCTCCTTGTCTAGAAAAAGAAGTTAATTCAGAGGAGTCCTATGACTTTGTTCTAAGTGTGCCTGACTAAATGATAATCCTTCACAAATCTTATGAGGGCTGAGGTATCGTAAGCTCCATAAGCTTTTATCAACTTATACAGACTTCTATGAGTCCTTGTTATAAGACATTAAGCTAGAGGTACAACACTTTTCAATAGATTTCACCTGTATAGTTTGATGTCTTACAAGGAGACTAGGAATACTCTCCTTATAGAAGGCTAGTTCAAAAAGATTCTAAATCTAAGTTTTATGCTACCTGTTCCATTAACCAGTGCATGGAAGAATAATCCTGCAGCATCAGGACCATCTTAATCACTGTCCCTTTATGCAAAGCCCTGTGTAAATGCATGGAAGCATCGTGTAGGTAGGTATTGGCTCCAGGGAGTGGTGCTGCAAGTTCTCCCAGGTCTCAGCTTCAACCTGTCAACTACAGGATGTTACAAATTAACAGGAGTCAGAACCAAGGCATATCTTACTCTACAAAAGAAAACCCCACAGAAACAGTAACAAAAACCAAACCAAAACTCACCCAGCCCCCCAAACCAAACCAATCGATGAGGCAAGATGCTAAGGCTGAAAAAGAGAATCAAGACTCAATTCCTCTTACTTTTCCTTCTTGAAAAGTGGCCTGCTTTCAAGAAAGAAACTTACAAAAAATCAGGTATCCTCTCAGCAGCATGATCTCAGTGCAGTCTTTTGTATCAACTTCAGTATAAATTATACATTCATAAACCAAACCTGTCTGCCAAATTTATACTACAGAAAATCAAAGAGATTTACTTCTTGACTGAGGAACTAGTCAATGCTATTATTTACAAACAAATAAATTCTGCATTACTATCTCTGTCCCAGTGTGAGGCATTTTCCTCTGCAAGACCTTGAGGAAATCTGTGACCTAATTACTGAGCTACTACTACTCAAAATCCACTAGGGTGGGAAATCTACCTACCATTTAAAAATAAATCCATGTACACATAGACTTACCCTCTACTACTGTAAGCTACACCCATTGCAAGAGTTCTCAGCAAAAGAATCAATCTCTGTATTCGTGTCCAAAAGCATGGGTGCCTCTCTGCTCAGCTGAACCTGTCAAGAGGCTGCCCTAGACAGAGTAATCTGTATATAAGGCAACTCAAGATGCCCACCACCCCCTTTAAGAGCTAAGCCGAGCACAGCTGTGATCAAGCAGGCAGCACAAAGCAGTTCTACAGTCACTGATTAACTCAGCCACACTGTGCAGGTCATGGGGAACGTGTGCCGGGACACACTTGGCACCAGGAAAGACATGCAGGAAGAGATAACACCTAAAACAGACACAAAAGACAAGTGAGACTTAAGACTTAGTGACAGCCTTTATAAAGAGTATCGGGCTACAAGTCTTTCCTCTGTATTAATAATGTTTTCAGAGGCTTCCATTAAAAAAAAACACCCAGTAAATTAAATGGTAAGTACATCTGCCCCCCTAGTGCCACTTTCCTGCAGCCTCCAAGGCCAGGAAAGCAGCCTGCATACGGAAGAGCAGCCCTGCTGGGAAAAGTGGGCTATGGGGTCCAGGCTGAAAATGGAGCCTTCTTCACAGCTGATGACAGAAGCTGTTTTAACAGCAAACACTGAGAGACCATGAAGCAAATGTAATTAAAAGCAAATCAGTGTAAGGTTTAACTTATGCTGTGATTATAGACATGCAGACCAATTTCTTCACACTCTCTATGCAGGTCTGGACTGTTTGGTTGGGATTTTGTTGTTGTTGTGTGGGGGGGTTTTTTTTGGGTTTTTTTGGGTTGGTTTTTTGTGGGTTTTTGTTTTTGTTTTTTTTTTTTTTTATTACTACAAAGCATTAAGATTCTGCACAAGCTACAGAAACCGCACTGGACAAAGTGTTTTATTTATGCTGTTGTGTGGCCAACAAGACGAGCATGTTATTTTTGATATTTCCATTCATAAACTTAGTGAATTATCTCATATATTGTATCTAAAATACATTGCAAAGCTATCCTAGATGACCTACTATCCATGGTACTCTCAAGATGCACCATTTATGATTATATACTACGCAATACTGATGCAAGAATATCCCCAGCAGGCAGGAAGCTGTTTTGTTTTGGGAAGGCATCCAAGAGCTGGGAGAAAAACACTGTCTTGTTAAAGAGGCAAAGACATGTCTTGCATTAATACAAAGCAGTGGGTCTCACATTCAATTTCTGCTCCAAGTTCTACATGATCTCTCATGCAATTGTGTGGTGTTAAAACAGGAATGCACAAATAACACCAGAATGACCCAATCTTATAGCTAATCATTCACCTCTAATTTTGATCAAGATGTGAGCAGCAGCCCTGACATCAAAGATCTGGTCTGTCAGCCAGCATGGCCAAGTGCTGCTGCAGCATCTCGCTGCAGAAATTACTTTTTTCTCATTATAAAAACTGAAGTACAAACCAGTTGTCAACATCTCAGTTTATATATGGATTAGGTCTGCTCACTATTCAGAAAGTTCATGCTCATAAAAAGTAAAAAAGCCGTTTTTCAAGTCTGTGGTAAGAAGCTTGATAGATTTGCCTGCTGCACAGAGCAATGATTAGAGACAACCTCAGTTCAGCTCAGCAGCTTTATTCAATGTTAGATACATTATCCCCAAAGCAATAACTGACCTTGTGTTATATTACACCATCACTCCAACTCCTTGAAGTATTTACTCACACTTCAACCTAGAATTTTCTGAACCCACCCTTTTGCAATCCCTGAGAAGTCAAGGACTGGGATCAGCAGATAGCAAGCAAACCAAAAGCTATTCAGCTACACTCCCGATGGCCACATTCCAGCTGGATTAAACCTCTCCCTCTCTTCCAGGGAGAGTTCCAGGTTCAGCAACTTCCCTATAGACAATCAAAACACTCATTTCTAAACCACAAAAAACTCCCACTTCAGTCAACACACATGCTACATATTTTAAAATTATTAAATAAAAATAATTAAAACCAAGATTCATTGCATCTTAAAGAAACACCTCTGAGATGGATCATAAGTTCATCTTCTTTCTTCCTGGTATCAAGTTCACCAAAATCATTGATTTTGGTTCATCAACAGACCAGAGAATTGCTCTAGCTGCCTTCTAGCAAGAGAAGGATCAGGGATTTGACTCCTCACAGAGAGTGAAAATTCTTGGGTGATTTCTGTGGAAAATCAGACTCTTTCTTTTCTGTCATTTTGCTTTTTGCTATAGTGTTATTTATGCATAAATACACACCTATGGAAACAGAAAACATTCATGTTCTTCAATTTTATTGTGAAGGGACTATTTTTATGGGCCTGAAGGCAGAAGTAGTCACACCTGTTCAGTTAGGAGTGTCTCCCTTTTCCCACAGGATGCCCTTTGCTCATGTGAAATTCCTAATTTTTTTTTTAACACTGACACCTAAGTGGATTCCTTGCCTCTCCAGCCACTTCTCCCCTTCACCTCTTTCCCTCACTTCCTAGACCACAGCTGAAACTCAGATCGTCCCCCAGTTCTTTTATCACATGTTAGCTGCACGTATATTCCTCTTTACATCTTCAAATGGCACCTGAACCCTTCCTTCCTTCCCACTGGGAACATTGCTTTGTGTCTGGCATGCAATGGAAATGAGGGCACCCCTCTCCTCATCTCAGCATCCCTGCTGCATTTCACACCTCAGACCATGGAGGGAATGTCCCTCTAGAAAGCACTACACATTTTAAAAGTGACAGAAAATTGCACTTTTGTGCTAAAAGGACTGCAGCTTACCTCTCCCGAGGAACAGCAAACCAGTACTCTGGTTGCTTTATCTTTTTACTGTACTGCTGAGACATGGTGGTGTTCTGAGACACAAAGGACTTTCTCATGGGCTTGCCTACTTTAATGCACAGAAACATTGGAGGAGTCTTGCTCTTCTCTTCTTTTGAAGGAAGCATATCTGAATGAGACACAAAAGAAACAGGCTGCTTACAGGAAAGTACTAATACTGTGGCTGACGGAACACTGTGACAAAGATTATCAATCTTGTGCAAAGGAATATTCAGAGGCACCATCCACAGAATTACACCTGACTTCAATAGCACAACTGGTTTAATAATCCACATTCATCTTAAACGGTGGCCATTTATTTCCATTCTGTCACAGCCTGTATTCCCCTCAGCTGTACAGTTATGTACAGAATAGCCCTGTAAAGCAAATAGGTAAGGTGATCAGGCCAAGTGCTGCCTGCAACATGAAGTGCGCAAGTAAAGTGGACAGTGTTTGACTGGGTCCAGGAAACCCATCCAGCTGAGTGGTAATCCTTTACACACATACACAGTTCCTCAACTCTGATGGTCAGCCATACAGGCACATTTTGTCTCACAAGTCAGGACCAAGCCTAAGAGCAGTTTAAGCTCCTTAAATTGTTAGCGTGACAAAAAAAAAATTGCTTCTTAACCTCTAGCCTCAATCACACTGAAGTTACCTTCATTTCAGGAATATGCATACAGCCAATTACAACTATCAAGATATAAACCCTTCCAAAAGAAAGGAAAAAATATTTGAAGAATAACTGTTTTAAAAATTAAGACTTCCACTCTAATCACCACCACCACCCCCCGCCCCCAACCTGATATGGATTGAGGGTATGCCCACTAGTTCACTAAATTACCAAGAGGAGCATCAATGCTCCAAGGACAGACCAGCGCTTAGAGGCACCGGGCTGCAGTGGAAATGGTAATATGTGTGCACACTGTGTGAACCGAGACTTTGTTTTGTTATATGCTTTCCAGTAACAGCCTGAATTTTATTTGTGATAACACAGTGACCAATCAGGTAAAAAGATCAGTCAGTGGGACTCTACACATATTCCATATTTATCACTTCTTTAAGGATTTCCATAGCATGACAGACACTAAACATACACAAATGGTGTCAAGAACACTTTGGTACCCCACCTTACAGCAATGCGCTACTACTTTGGATACTATCAGAAATACACTGATAGGCTTCAATGAGGCAACAGGGGTTACCAATATGGAGTGGCAATTTATAGGCTATGAAGTGTTCCTGTCAGTACTGAAACTGGATGACATTTCACTGTCCTTCTTAAAGCCAGGAAACAGAGGTAAAGATTATATAAACGGTGATCACTGAACATGGAACAAGCACACTACTTAGCAAACTAGAAGCTTAGAGAATTTGAAGATAGCAGATAATATAAAAATGAAATATACAAGAGTAAGAAAGAGACCAGGTATTATACAAAGAGGAAATTTAGAGCAGAATGCAATAAATTCAAAGGTTACCATCATAACGCTGTCCAAGTCTCAGAGGAAACAAGGATAACCAGAGACCTACCTTCAATTGGCACTTGAATTTTCTGCAGCAGCCACAGTCTGATTTCTGATTGATTGTCTAACTGTGTTTCTTGACAGGTCTTGTCTATAGCTGGTACTAAGGTAGAGTCCACAGACTCTTTCAGATTCTTTTCCTCTGCTGCTTCTGAGCTGATTTCTAATGAAGGTGCTTTCCTTTCAACACAGCAGGAATCAAGCTCCATACTTTTAACTGTCTGGACTTCATTAGCTTGGGACTTTGAACAGCTAAGTGTAAGGTCTATGCCAACTGCTTTATTGTTTTCACCTTTCTGGATTTCAGCCTTGTGTAAATTTTCAGATGACTGAGACCCATTCCCATCTTTATTGAGGTAAAATTCAATAAGTTTATCTTTCTCTAGTTCTTTCTTAGTGTCCAATGCAGTCTCCACCTTACCTGTCGGGGAACTGACACATTTGTTTACTTCTGGAATAACATCTTGCTTTTCACACAGCTCTAAGTCTAAGTCAGCTTTAGGTTCAACACTGTCCTTTTTTTCCAAGGAATCAACAGTCAAGTCCTCCTGGACTTCTGCAGTGGGTTTGGTTACCTGCTGCTTCGTTCTCCCCAAGTCCCTGGAGTCTGCCAGCAAGCCTTCCATTACTGAGATTTTCTTGTCCAACCCTCTATCCATACAAGATGATGTCTTTTCCAGCGCAATGAAGTCATCCTCTCCTCCCAAAAGCAATTTTTCTTTGGCTTTAATATCTGAAGCATTTTTTTCCCCAGAAGGGTCCTTGGCACATGGATCTGCAGCAAACTTTTCCAAATGTTCAGTGGCAGTGATGTTGCTGGAAAACTCCACAGACTTTGATTTGATTGAGCCTGTACTCTCAGATGACTGAAGAACTTCGAAATCAGCAAACTTTTCTTTATCTGAAGGCTTTATCTGTTTGGAGCCCACAGCAGTAGATGGATCCCCATTCTGTTGCCGCTTTTCCTTGCTAAGAGATTTGAATTTGCTGAAAGGGTTGATATCTTTCTCAGAGGATAGGTCTTCCCATTCTCCTGGCCTGTACAGAGGACAAAGATCCTTTGGTATGTCACTGTCAGGGGAAATGATGGATGTACATAGGATGTTAAAAGCAAAATGAAAACAGAAAAAAAAACAACTGAAAAGAAAAACTAAATAATATACCAACTTAAACCGTGAGAGCCAATGAAAAATTATTTTCTCTAAAATAAACACAAAATTGGAAATAAGTGACTAAAGAAAATGGAGAAAAATGCTGAAAGGATAATACCAAAATAAAATGAGTAAACCACTTGGCAGAATATGCCACATGGGTGAAGAAATGGTACACATGTAATAACAATGTGCAAGTCATCAGAAGTTCAGTAACAGAAAACCACAGGACATGTATTTATCCGCTGGAATTTCCTTCAAATCATATTAATATTGTAATTTCCCACACCTGACAATGAGTCACCTCTACAATCATCCATGCTTCCCTAGTCAGTACAAACATATTTTTGAGAAAAAGCCAATCAGAGATAAGCCATATCCTGTTTGAACATGTTTACTGCAAAACAGTAACAGGCAACAGAGTTGGTGATTTTTCCTTTTATCTGTCTCCATTACTCAAACATACTGTTTGAATGCAGGTTCCCCCAAACGTTTCTTTTTAAAGCAGGACAATCATAAAACATTTTTAAATGGAAAATTCTGAAAAAATTTATCCTCGTAAAACTTGAGTTCTTCATTACTGCTAAAAAGTCTGAAGTGAATGAGAATACAAGATCTTTATCATCAAAGGTTACTGAGAAGTTACTATACACTCTAGTAATGAGTGTAACGAGTATCTGGAAAGTTTTTCTTGAGATGAGAAAATAGAGGAAAGTTGATGAATTCCACTGATCAAACAGGTCATTCCTGTAAGAACAAAACCTTGCTTAGAACAAATACATAAGCACTGCCTAGTGTACATATAAGAGAAAGTAGCTCACCCCACACAGTCTATTATGCATTATAGATTATAACTATCAATGCATTTCTGTTTCTGAAATAGAAGCATTCCACAGGCTAGTGTTTCTATAAGTCCTGATGATGGCAGGTAAGGTGCTGTTATCTTCAAAGGTTTTAAATACTCCTCTCAGAACAGTCCTGGTAACACAATAATGTCCCAAATCTAACCCTCTTCACTTCCACTGAAATAGCCCTAGAGACAGGTCAGTGCAAGGGCTCAATCACAGCATGCCAAAAATGCTTTTATTAATTACTGGTTTGTACTGGTCTCCTTTGCATTTTGGTTCTCATATTCATGACCCATTTGTTTTTAGTGACACTTTAGCATTCTAAAAAGAAAGTGGAATAACAACACAAGTGAATCATTCCTTTCCTGGAACCTTCTTCCCCTCTTTTTCACTCTGCTGCATTAAAACTCTTCCCCTCCATTTCCCCCTCTCCCGCTCCTCTTCCATGGCCCTTACTGAAAATATACAAATATAAATTCAGGGAAGAACACTCCTTACGATGGCAATGCGTCTTTAATCTTCATGTGAGAGATGTCATTGTAGAGAGCTATTGAGACAACCTCCTCCATGGGGCAGATGAGCCCGTATTCTTCACAGCCATTTTCAATTACCAAAGGATCAGACTTATGTGGGTCAAACATGATATTGTTTGGAGTTACTATCATGACTCCTCCAACTACACCCTAAAAGAGGAGAAGAAAGAGTTAGCACATCACATATAATCCACTTATCATTTGGTATTGGATTTTAGGCTACTATCCTAAAAAGAAAACCTTTTTTCTACCTCTTTATACTGTGTCATGCAACGTTTGCTAACAAAACATTTTGGTTTCCAATTGCATCAAGTCAGACATTTTGAGGAGAGCAAAGTCAAAAATTTCTTAGAAACACTCAAGTTCTTGGCTGGTAAGAAAGAACATCTGAATCGTTCAGCTTTCAGTGCTGACTACTACAAGCTAAAAATGTGACTGTTAATCAAACTCAGACAAAAGAGATAAGTGGACTTTTATTTTTTAATAGAAAAGGATGTCACATTTTGTTCTAAATGCAGCCACCTTCATTTGATACGTGACTTTACATGCAACTGGCACACCTGAAAACAGTCTTTCTCATGAAAACGTTCACACTACTATGCTAAGCTACATTAGAGGTTCCCTAGATCTGCTCTCCCAGAGGTACATGCAAAAAGTTTCTCTATACAGGGATCTGGTATGAGAGAGCTTCTCCCCAAACTAGAAGGAGCTTCTACCACTGATCCAAGCGTATTTCGCACAGCTGTAGAGGACACAATTCTTCAAAATGTGCTCTAGCCACGGATTTGATAAGAGGCTGCATCAGCCATTATTCAGCATCAGCTCATGGCAATTGACCATTTTTCAAGACTTACAAAGGAGATTTCCAGGATCTCTCTCCTGCACTCTCTCCTCCAGGTGTGTTACAAAATTCACCAGATCAACTCAGAAGCTGTGTGTAAATCATGACATCTGACAAACAGGAGACACACATCAAATGCAATGACCCACATTGCAGATACTATTAATTATCCAAGGTCATCTGCAAGGCAAGCCAAGGAAGGCTCACAAATAGGCAGGTAAAAAGCCACAAGCTTGGTTTGTTTGTTTTAAATCAGTAAGCTGTCAAGCTGGTGGCTTGGCAGTGGCAAATGAGTACATGAATGCAGGCTCCTTTGTGAAACAAAGTTTGTATCTATTTCCCATTTGTTTCTCCTGTATGACTCAGTTCACAAGCCTGGTTTGTGTTTGGATCAAAGAACTGAAGCCAAGTGCAGAGGCTTCTCCCACAGGCACATAACTCTGGTTAGCCAGAGGAGCAATTCATCAGTAGGTCATACTTCCCACCCAGCCACTGTAGAAAGCAAGGCAACAAGGGATTTTAGCTATGCTAGCAAAGAAGTCATCCATTTTTGATTGTTCTGACTGCTAATCACTTTTTCACTCCTGCAGCCATAAAATTGATGATCTGTATCCTTTGCACCTAACAAGCATCACATACAAAATGACAGTATTGCCCTAATTTACATGTGAGACATCAAGCAGTTCTCTATTACTTTCTACAAAATAGCAGACTGCAAAACTGCACAGTGGTTAAATACAGTCTACATCGATTTGATGCAAAAAAGAAGCCAGAAACTGTAGGTTTAAACACATCCACCTTACTCAGGACTAAGGGAAAAAATAGGTTGAAGTGACAATGATTAGCATCTCCAGGTGTTATAAATTCCAGAGAACTTGAAAACCCAAACATGCAGACATCTAACTGAAACCAGAGTCAACAAGAGTAGATATTTCAAAGCAGGTAGTTCAAGAAGACAGTGTCTTGCAACCCTGAGAAGCAAAGAGGGTTAAAATACTACCCAGGCTTTGTGCCTTGGCTTCTAAAACAGCTGCTGTAATTTACGGTTGCAGTCCTGGTTGGTACATGTATATTACAAGAATGCTTACAAAAAAAACAGAAAGAAAAGATTGTATAATGCAATATTTATCTTTTTATTAGGGCTTGCATGACATTCATCAGCAAGTGCAGCAACAACATGGACATATTTGGAAACACTGCTCTGGAAATAGTTAAAATTTATCTTCAGGTCATAAATGAAATAGATTGGCATGTACTCATTTTATAAAGCTGTTGCACAATTTGATGGAACTGGACAACTAATCCTGACATGTCATAACTCTGAAGTGCAGTTTTCTCTTTGCATCTAGCTACACACTCTTACACAGATAATTCTGGTAATGTATGGAAAGGGAATGATGATGGGTAGAAGAGCTATTGTTTCATAAAGCAATTATCATAACAAATTAAATAATTGAAAGAACAAAATTATACAGCATATTATCACAGTACCAATAAAAGATAAAGCTAACATAACATTTACATTCTTTAAAATCACAGAGCCCATTTGACTCCCCCAGTATTCACCTCTCACTTATCCAAAGGGATTTTGCCTTTAAAGAATCTCAAGCAATGCCCCAAAATCAGGTTCCACCTACCTTACCATCTGTGAAGTAACGACAATTCATTTTTAAAAATTTGACAACCACAGGCTCATCCTCTTCTGAAGTAGAGGACAGGACTCTCTCAACTGGCTTGAAAGCCTTTCTTGCCAAATCAGCATCCTTGGAAAAGAAAAAGTTCAATGCAGAGCAACAGGACGAGAATCATACACTTCTAGATTTTGGAAAACTAAAAGGCCAGGTTCAAACAACTATTTTCCTTTTGCTTAAGGAAGAAAAGTGGTGGACATGTATGTATATTCACTTCCCACAGTACTCTGTAACATTACAAAAAAATTCCATACAAACAACAGGTAAGAAATTAAAAAGTACCAAGGCAAATCAGCTCACCGAAATTCAATGATGCACTCCCATAAAGAGGGGGCATGCCCTGCCACGTCAACTACACTGAAGACCTCTGCTCACAGACCACTGGTGTGGTTCCCCATGAAGGTGGCACAGAGGCATAAGGCTAAACATAATTATTCATTCTAAGCTTCTCTCCACTTTCCTTTTCATCAGTTATGGATTTGAAATGAGTAATTACTTTTACATCAGCAGATTTTAAAGATGTTAAGGGCAGCTAAACTGCCTGAAACTACTATCTAAAAATCGTCATGGTCAATCACCCTTCTAAAGAAAATGAAGTGTCAGCTATGCCCAGGCCTTTTACAAAGATTAAATACTACAGCCTTGTCTAGAGACAAGTCTATACATGGGTACCACCATAATATGTTTAACTTGAAAGAAACCGACTGCTCACACTAAACTAACAGCCTCCCTGTTCAAGGATCCCAATGTAGGATTCAAGGCTCTGGACTGCAGAGCCGCACAAAAATCTCCAGTGTGAAACACTAAGTAATTTCTCATATTTAACTTTCTAGTCTTTAAAAATATATATATATATACTAGACTATTTTCAGTTGTTTTGATAGACTCTGGGCCCAGCTGAACTTGTAATGCACTTCTATGCTCAGATGGAGTTCCCTTAATTTGGAGTATTTTTAAAGATATGGTATATTCTGTAGTACAGCAAATTAATTTTACACAATACCACTATACACAAGGACTGTAACCTTAAAAAACTGCTATTTAAACAGGCTCAAATCTCAGCTTCAGAAGCAGAAAATATTTTGGAAGTTTAAGACCAGTGAACCCATGTTTGACTTACAGGGAGTTTATCATATTCGGCATCTGATGATGAAGGAGAAACAGGAGCACCAGGACTAAAAGATGACAGCCTTGCAGCGCTTGTTTCTGGCACAAAGAGAATCTAGATACAAACACATTTCAAAACAGTAAGGCACAAGCATTAAAAGGTTATTCAATAGAAATACTACGTTCTACTAGAAAGACAACACAGTACTGATCACTCATGACTGCAATGCACTCCTTAACAACTGCTTATTCTGGAGTCCTTCATAGGTGGTGATAATGAGGCAGGTACAGGTCTAATTACAGGATCTAGCTCTACATTTTGTTTTGCAGCACAGGCAAGAAAATAAAACACTTTCCATAGACTGACAACCTTCTTTTTCCCCCCTTAAATTTGCAATCCCAGGTTGTCTTGCAACCACTGCAACTGGTAAACAAGAAACTGCAAAATTACTAACCCTATTAATTACTAAATTACTAACCATTAACTTGTAGTAACAAATTCTGGTCCAAAGCAAAGGTCATTGGTGAAAAAGAGGGATTTTTAGTGCTAGAATTTTATAACCCTTCACTACAGGCTCTCAGTTTCCAGAAACATACCTGCAACTCCAAATCTAAGGAAATATTCTCTATATGAAGCAGCATTTTATCATGTACTACATTTGTAAGAAAAAACACCAAATGTATAATACTAATGTAAGTGTATATAAAAACGCAATGCTTTGTTGGAATTTGCACATTCCCTCATAGTGAACATTGTTTTTTGTTTGCTGGGTATTCTTAGGCAAGTCACACCATCTCTGTGCCTCAGTTTCCCTATCTGCAAATCAGGACACTTCAATCTCTTCATGTCGGTGAAGCAGAAGTAGAGATCTGCTCTTCATGAACCAGGTGTTAGTCTCCACATTTGTATTTACATTACTCGACTCTCCTAAAAACAGTCTCCATTTATTTCTCATCTTACAGCAAAGTGACTCATTCCCAACACAATGGCAAAAAGCCATTTCAATTACTGTATGTAACTCTTTAATTCTTTAATACATTATATATTGCATTTGTTTAGACTTGCCAAGAACTCAACTCCCTTGCAACAGCTGTATTACCTTCCTGAGCTTCAGAGTCATCTTTAAGCTTTAGTGACAGCACATAAATAACAAATCAGATATGGCATTTACAAAGCTCCTCCCTCCCCCCACTCCACATAATGATCTACTGACTTTCACTTTGAGGGAGGGCTTTAAATTACTGTTCATTATCCTTGTATCCAAGTACCTAAAAGATACATATAAGTAGTAAAAAGCTTTTAAATACACAGCAAATAATCATGTTTCAGGTATTAAAAAGAACACAAAATAAATAAAAGATTTACCTGGCCTGGCACAATTGTCTGCGTGAAAAGCTTATTGAGCTCCACAAGCTTATTTGGGGTGATGTTAAATTTTAATGCTATGCTGTTTATGGTATCCTGATTTCCAGCCTGAAAAAAAGAGGTGAAGCTTAAGATACCATAATGAAAAAATTCAGCACACCAGCTGAAGTAAACCCACCTAACAGACTGTTTGCAGGGAATACACTTGATGACCTCAACACACCCTCTATTTAATAGCTTAAGTGATAAACCAGTGTAAAAAAACAAAAAAAAAGACAGTACTATTCTCTCATACTATACAGTAGATAAAATGCAGAGATGTAACAGATGTCCCTCTCCTTTTCTCTTAAAACTTTAAAGCAGCACCACATTATTTAGAACTGATCTGGCAAGGAGGTAAGATCAAACTCTGCGAAGTTCACTACGGCCTCTGGGCATCACAGCACATCAGGCATTTTGTGCTGTTCTGAGCTGGGACACTTGCTTTCCACAGTAGCTCAGCATGACAGAGTGAAGTGTAGCCCTCGTTTAGGGACCTGACGGCTCACATGGACCCTCTGGGCAGAGCTAGTCCTTTGAGCTGCCACAGCAGCATGCTGCTGCCCTGATCCACCTTAGACAAAGAGGTTTCATCATCTCGAGACCAAGCACAGGCCAACCACTTGATGACCTTAGCAACACTGTGGAATGCAAGTATTCTTCAGAATAACAAAACAATTACTCGACTAGGGAGCTGTAATTCAGAAGTAAAAATAAAACTGGCAGCTGCAAGAAAAGGCAGAGGACCTGGTTTGAACAGGGAGTCAGGACGTCAGCCTAGCTCTCCCCCTAAGACGATATTTGGAGCAACCCCTATTAAGATAGGCATAAACTGCAAAATTATTCATTAAGTGCTTTCGGTTTGGTGCCACTGCCTCACTCTCAACCTCAACAATTTCACTTTCTAAAAGCAGACATGAACACACCACACACAGTACAAAATATACTTACAGTATATTCTATGGTACCATGGGGTTTCTGAGAAACCATTTTCTTCTCTTTCTTTTCATTGGTTTTGTTTTGATTGTCATCTAAAGAGCAAAAAAAAAAATTCAGGTAATTGACTTTTAAGATGTTTGCCTCTCAGCATATTTTGAAAGAGATCTACCTGATGTACAAATAGAAGTGTGAACAGGAACAAGAGGACACATTAAAAATACCTATTAGGCCTTAAAATTGCATTGCAAGGCAAGCAAAACTTCATCAAGTACAAAAGGTTTAGTAACCACTCAGGAACTCTGCAAGAGTAATGTACACACGACACCACATCAATACTGAACTGCTCCTATGTTTTTCTCTGTTATTCCTACACAATTCAGCTGTTGGATACAAGTGCTTTGTACCAGCAGATGAATGGACGCACTGCTACTGCCTTGGTATGACTACAAATACTGGTTAATCACCACTTCACCACAAGTACATTATATTTAAATACTATTTTAAACTCTGAAGGTGAAAGTATGCCATGTATACAGTCAAGCATAAGAAAGCATAAAGTTTCCTATCAGCTGCAGTACACAAAACTTACTGCTCTTGCAGAAACCCTTGCAGGACCTGAAAGGCACTCATGAGCTCTCAGCAGCATAAGGTAGAGATTTCCAATTCTTAGTACAGCAGTGGGTGACCAAGGAGGGTGCCAGCTGCCCAGCCAGCCCTAGCCCCATAGAGCTCACCTTCCACAGCCAGACCCAGACCCATGTACCTGGGGGAGGCGAGGGCAGCATGCAGCCCCAGCTCCAGAAGTGGGGATGGCGCACGGTGAGGCAATTCATGGCTGCCCTGCTTGCCCAGCCTGACTGCCTCCAATCCCTTAGAAAGGTCTGCTGCCTCCGGCAGGGTCCTGCAGCCCGGATGAGATGGGGAGAAGACAAGGCAAGGCTCGGCCTAGCAAAACCTGCAGCCAGAACCAAGAGCCCAGAGATGCTGTCCTCCTGGGAGGACTGTTGATGCAGTCCAAGCTGGCAGCTCTGGAAGATCAGGAGAGAAAGGACAGGGAATGGCAGCGTAGGGCTTCTGACTTGTATTCAGGCTTTGCTGCAACCTTTGCTATTTCCAGAGAGCAAGAGGCAGATAGTAAAAAGAAGGGCGAGGACTCACCTGCCCCACTGTAATGTACACAAGAAACAAGGAGGGGCCCAGAATCATGCTGCACTTGATCCTTCTGCTGTCCCATGTCTGCAGCAAGATTAATGCTGTGGTGCTGCCACGGTGTCTCCCAGAGGCTACACAGTCAGAAGAGACTCTCAAGAGCGCTGAACATACACCTAGGTGTTACTGCCAGCATACCACACTTCCCACTTGGCAGGGATGCAGTTATTAGAAGTGGACTGGTTAGGGATACAACAGGTAACAAGGCAACAGAGGCAGAAAGCATGTAGAGGCTAAAACCACACGATTTAACTACATGTGGATAGTATACATGGCATGAAGGACAGAGGTAGGAGAAGAAAGATAAGGATGATGCTGGGTTTTCCCTGATAGTGTTTTGGGACAGAGCATCACTCAATCATCTCAGATATTTCATCTCTGAGACTGGAGACCCACAGTAGAACTCTTTAAATTAGCAGTCTTGCTGCCTTTTTCTGACTTTCCATATTTTCACCATTGTTGTACCACCTTACTGTGATTAAAGTCAAAGCAGCCTGTGGTGAAGGATGGAAAAACAGGTAATGACAGCATTAGCAGGGCACAGTATTAAACTATCAGAAAGACAATATGACAGACAAAACCACTGACAAATACCAGATGTTTTCTTTATCCATTATCCACATACAACTGCCAATATGGCAGAATCCTGCCTGAAGCAGCTTCCCCACCTAACAATGAGTGAGTTCATACTATTTTGTGCTAACAGGAGATACCACTTCAGTTACTCCAGGATAACTAGAACAACATATCACACCCATGCAGGCAGACTACCTGTTTGCAACCTATCACTGGAGAAACACAAGGAAAGTTTATAGGTAGACTTCATCTTCTTGTAAATTCTTTGGTCTAGCTGGAAAAAGTAGACAAGTTTTCAGATATGTTAACCCCTACTTATGTCCGAAATAGTACACAAGGTAGGAAACAGTTAAGAGCAACTGTTTCACACTAACTAGACATGCACCAATATGCCTTGGAGGTGTGGAAATAAAGTAGCACAGAGAGAGAGATGTAGGGAGAGAAAGATTTTGTACCTGTTGAATGCGAAAAATTTTAAGTCTGGGTGTGGATGGGAGAACGAACAATAAGTAATAAAACCAGTTTCTCTGAAGAGCTTATGGTGTTTGGTATTAACTAAACATTTTTTGTTCCAAAGCTTTGTCGTTGGAAATGGTGACTGAGAACTGGGGAGGCGAATGAAAACTGACCCTGACAGCAAACACTACACCACTGTGGCAAAAGAAGACAGCAAGACAGCAATATAGACAACTTTCTCCCCTACAGTTTCTTTCCTGGGAGGTAGGACACCTCTCTTTCTCTCCCCCTGTGAAATACATTGTATTTTCCAGGTCCTCCTAATTGCACTGACTATAAAATTTGAAAATTAAAAAATACTACCCAGTGAAAAGTTACAATGGGAAATGTTGTGTTTGAAGGAGACATATAATATGCTCTAGTTCTTGGCTGACAGGAATGTGAGTCTGCTTTTTTAGTAGAGTTCTCTACACTGTCCTTACATTGAGCCTAACTACTAGACAGGCTCGGGCAATTCAAAATCGCATCGTATCACTTTCAATAGTGCAAAGTCTTAACTAGTCTATGTTTTTAGTTGTGCACATAAAGATTTAAAATAATAAATTAAAAAATTCAGACCTTCAGAATAAAAAATTGCAATGAATCCATTAAATCTGACAGGTACTGCTAAGCCCACTACTGTGCATGTAGTGAGGCCAAGGTCACAAGTGGTGCTCTACATGAATGGTTTAGAGCAGAGTGGGTGGGAAGTCTGGCGAAACATGCCAGAATATACTATCTCTCCAGTTCCCTTATCCTCTCTCATTTCTCCTTCCAGAAGCCAAACATTTTCTGACATCATCTGAAGGCAGCCAGCTCTAATAGTATTCCCAAAGGCACCCAGAACATACACAGGCGTGATGGAGTCCCTCAGAAACCCCGTATCTTTCAGGCAGAACTGGATGAGAGCTCCACAGGCTTTAAAACAACTGCCACTGGCTACTTTTTGAACACTTGCTTAGTGGTGAAATGACTCATGGTTTTGCTTCCCGAGTTTTTCTGCACTGCATGTACACTGGAGATGGGATTGCACAACCATGAGAAGTTACTAGGTGTTAATGCAGATTTGATCACACTGCATTTTTAGGAAAAGGGCAGAGTGGGTGGACTGAACCTCTCTGTGGTTTCAGGAAACATGTAAAATAAGAATTATGTAAAAATAGCAAAATAATGAGCAGAGAGAAGAAGAATGCCAAGAGAGAATAGGCAAGAAAATACAGGCTTACTGAAAACAGCCAGGTCTAGAATGGGAATTTTTCTGCCCTTAATTATATATTTGTATTTCAGTTTCCTAGCAGACTCTTCACATTTCATTTAACAGCATTACAGGAAACCTTACATAAAACAGCTATTTAGGAGAAATTTGAAAAACAACTATTGAAGGTGTATGATAAAGAAGTCCATCAGTTTATCACCCAAAAGACCTTGACGCATGATAGGAGAATTACAGCTCTGCAACTGTGTAAATAGCTCTGTAAGTAGATAGAATAGGTCAAGGAGCATCAGCAGACTCTAGGGCTGCCCACACTGACATACAATACCACCACCACCAGTGTTACAGGCTAACCTGCTGCTTGCCAAAATCAGTGCAAGGTTTTGCAGTGCTGGCAGTGACAGCTGAACACACCTGACAGGTCCCAAGCCACCAGTTAGCCTGATGTCTGGTAGCCCAGCAGGAATACTGAAATAAGGGCACAAAGGACTGACTGCTTCCCACATATGGCAGGCAAACTCAGTAGCCTGAGAGGATAGAGGCAATGGCATACTTAGTGCAAAAGTCCGTTTTACTCATTAATCTCTGTCTTACCAAAGGCTTAAACTACATGTAAATAAGATAAATCTTTCTCCTGACTAGCCCCCTGAGCTTCTAGAAATCATAGATTTCCCAGAGCAGAGTAACAGCATTCCCTTCAAGACCTCCACACCAGTCCTATGCCAATGAACCCCAGGATAGGTACATAAACCAGTGCTTCCATGATGTGCTACATAAATTAGTGCTTCCCTTCTTGTACTTTATACTTAATTTCACTGAGCATCGTAATTACTGTTATTTTAAGAGTGAACAAATAAACAGTCATTATTCACCTTCTGATTACCATTCAAGACACTAGAGATTTCCAACCTATTTTCTTAGCTATGTCAATTTTCAGGCCAATACTGGCATACTTTAGACTCTTTCCAATTTCTCTGATCACACATGCTGTCCTTCTTGCTAGCCTTTCTTCTCCTTCAATATCCTTTTTGAGACAGATGAAGTAAAACCAAACACGGATTCTAAGATACGAAAAAAATACTAACTTGTGCTGGTGACATGAGGGTTTCCTTAAATTTGTACTATACTAGTCATTTTTCCACACCACACAGCAGTTATACTTCTTCACACCACTCAGTACGTCACTGCTGCCTTAAGACATTCCAGTCCTACATCTCTATGACAGATTTGTTGCAAGGAGTAAAATTATATTACTACAGTCTAGTCGAGCACCAGGACAAAGGAGTAAAAATCTGCAGGTAGCTTAAAAGGATCTGAAAAGCAATAAATTCTGGGGAGAAGAGTTATCACTCAGAGTAACCTAATCAGAGTACTGATAAGAAATTAAACAAGGCTTCCTGGGGTAGTTCCCTTATCAGTCAATGAGGCCTGATACCAATTATGTTGACAGAGACAGAGCAAGTATCACTCAAGTCATTCTAGAGAAACACAGAAACCTCAAGAATATGAAAGTCTTGCTTGGGATGGTAAAGGGGGAAGACAAATCAATCTATCTGAACAATTTTTTCCATTTCTACTTTCTACACTGACTTTTTAATAACTTTCAGCAAATCTGTTATTTGCAGACTTGTGTACAGGATGATTTAATTGTGACTCAGAGCACCTTTCTGGTTCTTCCCATGACTCCCAAAGTGAACTGAACAGCATTCACATTACAATTAGTAGTTTTAAATAAAAAGTCTTTCTTTCCACTCCTGTCAAGTGTGGGTGAATCCCACCACCACAGGTGCCAGATTCCTGTTTTGGGACACCTTCCACCCACTCTGACATTTCAGCAGTTCCCAGAGGCTGCAGCAGCCTTTGAGACAGACAGTGTCCCAGCCCCATTCCCTCCTTTACCCAGCTGCAGCAGCTAAGGGCACATCCATGAAAAGGTTTTTTGGCCATCTGATCAGACCTACCTCCCTGATGAAAAGCAGCAAGCTAAACAGAAACATTCCCTGCTCAGATTTAGGTAGCATACTGCTACCATATTTAAAGAGAAGAAAAAAAATCCTTATACCTTCTCACCAACTCAGATGTCTGCTTTATTTTCTGCTTCCCAGTTTCCCCACAGTCTTCTGACAAGCCCTCACCTTTACTTCTGCATATTTTACTCTGATGAATCATATTATCATTTGGCTTCCTCCTTCACTACTGCTGAAGTTGCTTGAAACAAAAAGGCAGCTGTCATCCATCATGACCACACTTGTGCTCACTTCACCAGTGAAACTTCTGCCATAGGAAAATAGCAATTCGCTGATCAGTACAAATCCAGGCACATGATTCTGAAATATGTATGCCTTGGACAACTTTTCCCTATTCTCAGTAAAAACTGATTCTCCACTAATTATTTTCCAAGCTAGTCTTTCAAAGCAATAAAGAGATCACCAGAAAACACAGAGCCTAAATGAAAAATTACAAGCAGTTCAAAGAACTGATATAAAAAAGGTAAGTAATTCCTTCTGGTAGAAGGTATTTTAAGGCACATTTCAATGAGAATGTGTTTATTGGTAGTCATGCAGTATTCACATATTGCAGCTTTTACATGAAAAACTGCAAATATTTTCAAGGAATCTAAATCCCCTCTTTACTTCTTCGTCCCCAAAATGTGGCTTCAGCTCCTTTGCAGAAGCACAAAGTGATGCTACATGGTACATCTTTAAAAGTTTGTTACCACCTGAATACACTGCAATAAAATGTGAAGTCACCTGTTCCCACTACAGTACGGTCAAAGCAACAAAGGACCCTTTGCCATCCTTCCCCCACAGCCACGCACAAAGATGGAGGACAGACAGCACCTGCACTTGGGCAATGAGGTATTTTTGGGCAACGGGACACAGAGAGATACCTGCACACCCAGAAAGCTCTCCAGCTGAGCAAGGGCAAAGGACCTTCCTGCAGCAGACTTCCTCCCACCAGGAGCCCTGCAAGGAGACACTGTCCAAGGCAGCATCACTACCACTATTTTGTTGGCACTTGAACAAGGTGGACATCTAGTAGGAGACTCTGTCCTGTGGGGGCAGTGTAGAAGGGTGAGAACTCATCAAAAGTGCCAAGCTCCAGGCAGCTAAGCAAGCTCTCGTGTTCAAGATGCCAAGGTGCATTCAAATTTTCCTTTGTGAGAACTGCTTGAAAAGTGAGAGGAAATATCTAGTTTAAAAGGTCACTGAGGTTTAGGAAAAGAGAGGGAAGGAGGAAGTGGAATATAGAAAAAAAAACCTTCCACTCAATTTCACAGAGAGGTCATGCACTGCAACTGTCAAGGGGAAAATCTGACACATTATTGTAAAGAAACTATGAGATGCAGTCAACAGTACAGTGCTTTAGCTCTAAATCTTAGCTGGAAAACTGTGTGACAACAGTTGAAATATATTGAAACTAGACTACTGCTGAAATGATGTGTCACTGGGCACCCAGAAAAAAAACACTGAAGAGGGGTGACTAGAAGGCTCTTTATACTAAATGTGATGGTCAGAAGGGAAGTTGAAAGGAGAGGATGTGCAGTGGAAAGATGTGCAGAGGATGTTCAGTAAAGGCAGAGGTGAAGGGTTCCTGGCATTTGCTCTAGGTACTGTCTGAAGACATGAGAAGGATGCAGATCAACTGACAACATCATATCAGACAGGAAATAGACATACTTCTACACATAGACACCAGAATTTAAGAAACAGATCATAGCAATGTCTGTCACAGTGCAGCAAGGCTGTAAGGAAAGCCATTCTAGATGCATGTGCCTTGCTGATGGAGACTGCACAACCAATCCTCTGATAACAAGCGATGCTGATGAGCAGGACAGCCTCTGCCTCTAGCTCCTGTGAAACTTATCCTGGGGACAAGGGAGATGAGTGACTCCCAGGGAGCTCTCTTCCACCCTTTTGCAGATGCAATGCAGCCTATCTGCAATGTGACTATTTGGAGACATGGGAAAGGAAGGAGAGAACATGAAGATAGGGGGTGAGGTGTCCCGTGTAGCCAAAACCAGGCAAGACAAGGCTATTCCGAGAGGTGAGAGGTTTCTGACAGAGCAGTGAATATAGATGGAAAAATCAGAGAAGTCTTTGGGACCACCAACAAGATTTTCAGGTCTGACAAGGATTAGCCTTTGTTGCTAAATACACATTAGGAGTAAGTTATGTATTGTCTGTACAGAAGAATAGCTCCCAACTGCATTGATCTGAAACAGAGCAAAACCCCAAAAAGGTTAAAACTCCGAATTAAAGTCGATCTCGCTCTGTCTCTGCTAGGCTACCCCTTCATAATGCCTCAGCACATTAGGAGTCAACAATCCAAAATGATAAAGTACATGAGAAGCTGTTCAGCACCTGCCTTGCTTGAGTTTATCAGAAAACATAGAGTTGTGTTCTGTTCAAATCACTGGACCTGATCTTAGAAAACTATACACAAATAACCTGGTGCAGTAAATCATGATAATGTAGACATTTGAATAGAGCAAAGTGGCCTTAAGCCAGTAGTTTTTGTAAGCTTCAGTGACTAGGTCATAAACAATGAAGTCCAAAGAGTTCAAGGTGAAGAAGAAGAGTTAAAGACCCCTAGAGGGAGGCTGAAGATTGGAAACGACCACCTAATCCTGGTGCCAAAAGAAGATTCGGGAAGGCTCCGCCCAGACTCCGCCTAGTCTCCACCTAATCATTAATATGCATAATCAGATGTTGCAATCTTATTACTATGCAAAATTGTATGATGTAATCATGCAGTGAAATGTATAAAATGGATCATTTTGCACTGTTGATTCGAAGCTCTTTGTCCGGTGCGAACCGGGGGCTTCCCAGCGCTGTAATAAATACCTTTGCTGTTTAAAGGCTTAAAACTCTGTCTCTAAACAGTTTTATTAGGCCTTTTTGGGCTTCAGATCACATTTGTCTTTCTTTACCCTTCCGTAAATTGGTTGAATATGCTTTTCTTTTGTGCCATGGAAAACTACCTACATGGTACAAACATTTTGTGTCCCAGGTGCATGGGGAAATATCACCTTCAGCTGTCTGTGGATCAAAATGAAAATCATATTCCCATTTGGATTTGAGGCAGAACAGCAACACACACCAATACTGGTTTTAAACAGCTCATTAGATTTCAAGAAATAATTTTGCTTGTCCCTAGGGAATGTCATGTAAAGAAATGGAATTACCCTAAGAATCTCTTCAAAGGAGAGAGTGGTTTACATTTCAAGATGCAAAAGAAAAACAGGTAAGAGAAAACAGTCTCACTTCTGCAAGTCACATTTTGGGGAACAACTGATAACAATTTTTAAGCCAAGTTCCCATGATGTCACTGGCAAGCTTCCATATGCAAGGTTCTTGCAGGCACAACCAAACACTTCCTCACACAAGGGTGAAATACATATTGAGCAAAAGAACCTAACAGTTAATTGTATTATTAAACCATACATGGCTTTGCTTTTGGAGGAGATGTAACTGATGTTGATACTAATCGCAGTTTCATTTTGGGTAGGATTTGCGTAAGTACCTGAGTCAGGTTTGCCAAGAGCAATTTAGGGCTCTGAAGCAAGTGCATCTCCCTTGAACATTTTCCAGTACTCGAGTTTGGTTCCTTAATTTATTGGAATGGACAGTTCACACTGCCTTACTGTAATAAGAGAAAGTGTTTGTCGAAACACCAGACACAGGTAAAGAGTACTGTTAAAACTAAAAGAGACTACTTAGATGCCTAAAGTTAAACACAAGCTGTACATCTGCAGACCCCTGTGACTTGTCCAAGACTGTATGATAGCAGCAGGCCAAAGAGCTTCATTGCAGAGGTAGTCTTACTTCATATAATAAATGAGGTTAGTTTTTTTAAATTAGGATGAGATATATTGTTCCCAAATTAGTATTTGTTCAAGACAGCTATACAAATGAAAGGAAGAAATAAAAGTGGCACAGGAATTAAAAACCTAAACCTTAGATAAAAGAATACTTTGAAAAAGTGGTGAGGGTGGGTGGAACGTAAACAGTTCTTGGAGGGTATTTAGAGTATATTTAATAACTAAAAGAAACAGTATAACACCTTGCACTCAAAAGCAGAGACAATAATGCTTATGCAGAAGAAAGCATTTACAGGACAAACCAAACTTTCTCATATGCAAATACTTGAAAGAAAATGACAGAATCACATGTCAAGAATCATTTGAGTTCGATTTACTGGATTGAATAGGAACAAAACCCACACAGCTATTGAACTGACTTCAACGAAGGTGCAGTGGCCTAGAAAATCATTCAGTAGTTTACTTTTAAGGATAGCGTAAGGCAGAAAAACAGGTTTTGTGCAATGCAGTACAATTATACAAAGATATTTAGGATAGACGTTCCAAAATATTTATAAAGTTAGATTACAAAGTAGTGCATGGCTTTTGTGCTCTGGATTCCTTCAATCTCACATTATTCATCACTGACAATGATACCCAATTCTTCATGACAGACACAGGGGTATGGTTTCATAAACCAAATTGACAGATGCTAAGAGGAGAGGAGCTGTTCTCTTTCTATCCTGGACTACGGCTCTCATCTGACCCCATAGAGAGACTACTCAACTAATTAATGAATTACCTTAATTTTTTTTCTCTGTTCATCTAGTGAATTGACTCATCTTACCTTGCGGTCTGACAAAAGGCGGTGTCAGTTCAGAGAGAGGGGAAAAAACATTGCTCCAGGCATGGAAAGGAAGCACAAGACCTTCCCATTGAGCAGCAGCGAAGTGTTAATTCACCCTGTGAAATATCAAGCTCTTCATAGCATTCCACTATTTGGAACTACCACCTAGGAAAACTACAGCCTCCAGACAGATGAATTTAGACTACATCAAGTGTGGGCAACTTTAAGAAAGAAATTTTAAATAGAAAACCATTTTAGACACATGAAACCTCTTTTTTATTCTTTAAGATTGTGAGGGGCAACCAGAAATATTCAGATGGCATAAAATCAGGCAATTCATTGACAGGAGAGCAGTAAGGAGGATTGACAGATACAAGGCAGGGAAGCTCTCATTAGTTTTAAAACGGACCTTCATCAGTTTAGTCTCTCTAAGAAATTATACAACAATTACTCTCTCTAAGGAATTACACAGCTGTTACTGCAACAGAGAACAAGATCCAAACCACAAGCAGCTCCTCTAGCACCATGAATATACCAGTAATAGAAGCATCATGGAATTATGAGTTACATGTCCGAATAGCAGAGTTCATTGTGCTCCTATAACCTTTTCACACACTTTATAAAGTGCTCTTCACCATGCACCACATTCATATGTGAGGTTTTAGCCTGGGAAATACTATTTCAAAATTCAACAGTTTACAATTTCGATCTACCCATATTATCACATAAAACCAAGTTTTCAATTCCTCACTTCTGGGGAGCTTAATTTTTTGGATTATGCTTTAAACCAGTAAATAGTTTCCTAGCATTAGTTTCTGCTTATCCCACTCTAATCTATGAACTTTCACTCTATCCCAACTTGCCTAATCCTACCAGGGCAAGGTGGCATTTAACCAAGCTCGGTGTCAGCACTGAGGATGAGAGAGGGAAGGGAGGGATGGGGTGGGGGAGAACAATGGAATGGAAATCTGGTAGTGCGTAAGGACTGATTTTTCAAGACACTCCACCACAGCTGAAGCAGTTGGGTGGTAGATCCAGGTCCTAATTATCTTCTTTCCATTAGAAAAGGACAATGGTTTTCTCTCTTCAGTATCAGTTTTATATCTGATACATGTTACCACAATTCCTTTTTTGAGGGTTGTCTTGAATTCCCACTGATGATGCCTGGGCAGAAAGACATGTGCGATAATTTTGGCATTCCATTCCACAGCGAGGTATCTTTCTGTACCTCCTGCGTATAGACAAAGAGATGGCGAAACTGCTGAAAGATGTGAAAGTGGTGAAAGGAGATCTGTTACAGGAAGTTTTAAGTGTAATATTGAAACAAATACATAGAAAACAGCAAGTGGGAAAACAGTGGAAGTGTTCTCCTGCATTCTGCATACATGATCTAACTATACTTACTGTGGAAGTACTTATAAACATGTATTTATTCTGGCCCTGGACAGTCACAGTGAAATACTGACATGATTGTAACAATAGCAAGTGACCATCATTTCTGTGACAGGAGTTTGTTCCCACACCCTCTGGGTAACTACTTGGTGATGTCATCAAAACTGTAGACTCTTCCTGACCTACTTTTAATTTACCACTAATAACTGTCTCTTCCCACTGCTATTTCATCAACCTGCAACAGCCTGTGTAAGATGGACTTAGGACCACGTTATTCACCTGAGCTATCCACAAGACTGACAGAAGTCCTGCTTCACATCAACACCACCTTGGGTTAACTGCTGTCAGCAGCCAAATACCATGTCTTCAGCCAAGTGCTTTATCCCTCTTCAGAGCAAAGTTTGTGAATTATCAGCCACACAAAAAATGGCCTGCAAGCAATTCATATCTCCTACCTAAGGGCAGATTAAATAGCTAACATCCATGAGATCTACAGATACCAGGAATGTAATTACACAGCATTCAAGTACACATGCTATCTTCAATCTAATCTTCAATCTAAGAAGAATGAATAGCAGTCAAAGCAGATGCTTTAGTAGAAACTTCAGCACAGGCTGCTACCAACTTGCTGAGTACACTGGGTACGTACACAAGAATCCCAAAACTGCATTATTATATCCTCCAGTCTGTTTGGCAACCCTACGGCCTAGTTCCCCACTAGCATGGTAAGCATTATACAAATAGACAGGTAAGTCAACCCTCCACAGAAACACCAACTTGAGCAAGACAATTCAGTTTCAGTAACCAGAACTTCCACCCCATCCGGAGTTTCAGCTTTACTCATATGTAAGAGATGCACAGACTCAAGATTTGAAGCTCTTCGTACCATCTGTCATCATTTCTTCCAGTCCCTAGTTCAAGACCATTTGATCTATGCCAAAATCCCTGTGTTTGACAGTCTGCCTCTACAATATCCTGTTCTCCTTTTTTATTTGTGTAAGAAGAAAGGCCTTCATGGGTGCACTGAAAAAGCCAGTTGGAGCTGCAGGACAAAAGGAATTTTGTGCTTTGCCAGATTTATCAGCCAGTGAGGTCTCAGCTGTCTTATCACATAGCAACACTGACCATGCACTTAAAATAGAAGAAGCCTACATCTCGAAGAAACGGCAAGGTGAATTACACTGGGGGGNCAAATTAATTTCCCTGGTTTTCTTTAAAATTGGCGGGGGGGGAAGCCTACATTTTCAGTTTGATAAAGACAGTAATAAAGTATCTGGTAAGTGCTCCCTTGAATACTCTTTCCCCCCATTATTCACTGCATGTGAAAGAACTTTTCTGGATAAATTGGCCACCTGCACATATATACTCCATGTCTGTGTTTGTGCTATCAGTTTGCAAACACAGCCTAGCTGAAGTATCTTGATCTTTGAATGCACTACAGAAATGTGCTGTGTTACTGCAAACTGCAAGAAGAAAGCCACACATCCTTAGATCAGAAAGTTGTTCTTATTTTCTGTCACTTGGTTGGGCTATTCAGACACTTGGTATCTAACTGTGAAGTCAGGAACCCAATTCTTAGTAAATTCTACATCCTGTTTTCAGTTACTGAAGGAAATCCAGCTACAGGAAGGAAAGTTTTCACACCACCTCTCTCAGGCCTCTGAGTGGATGGAGTTCCTGCAGATTAAGTTAAGAAACAAAATGGTGGGAATAAGAAAAAGCAAAGACTTAATCATAAACCACTAAAAATTCCAACATATACTTTACAGCACACGTTCTTCAGTTTTGTTTGTGGGGTTGTTTTTTTTGGTTTTCTGGTTGGTTTTTTGGTTGGTTTGTTTTTTTAGGAAAAAACCACCAGATAGACTTTCCAAACTAATCAATGGTTAAAAATCAACCTTGCACACATCTAACTTTAATTTCTTCAGTGAATTTACCCTGATGGAAACAAAGACTTAATGCAAATGACTCTGTACAGCTACCCTGAAAGCAAAATCAACATTAGTTCCCTTGAAGCAGTACTGAATTTGGACACAGCTCCACAAGCAGCTTAAACCAACCCACAATGAAGCTGTTGCTGAAAGTGGCAACTCCACCAATCTTCTTCCTCCACATGTTCCTGCCACCAGCCCTGCACTGGCTAAGATGACTAGATGCCAACCAAGGGAAAGCAGGTCCTGCCTCTCTGGGCTGGTGACAGCTGAAGGCTGGGATTGGCACCACTCAGCTGGGGTCAGGAGCAGCACATCCTCTTTTAGCAGCAGCATGGACACCTTAGATTGACTTTAACTGTTTATGAAAGCGCACTTGGGGATGGATATGGTGATAATCAGAGCTAGTTCCAGGTTTCTTATACAAAGGTGGAGGTAAAAAGGGTTGGTGATTATTTGAAGCAATGAGGGGATTCAGAAAAAGAAGATTCAGCGAATTTGCACTCAGTTTGGGTCTAAGTAGGCTGAAGAACATTTTGGAGATGGGTGGATGAGAAGCTGCCTACAGGTCTTTGTGGTCTGACAGCATTACTTGTGAATCTTGTTCAGGTAAGTGTTAGTACATAAATCCACTTACCACAAAAGTATCACCATAAAGTTTCTGACTATCTACTACATCAGGTACTAAAAGACAATACAGAGTGAGAAAAATCAGCCTGTTAACAAAGCAGGGCTGAGGGAAGGAACACTTAGGCATCACAAGACAAAACATGAGCATTTTAGAAAACTATTAATACTACACATGCTGCTTTTCTTATTTTATTTTGCTGCTTTAACACACAACAGCTTGCCTGGGAAGCCTATGCCATGTAAGTCAACCAGTATAACGTCTCTTCAAATCACATACTGCACTGCCTTGTCTATTGATTGGTTATTACAAGGTCACAGGTTGAAAATAAAGACAAAGACTCTAAAGACACAGGGCACATTCTCTATTTTCATGTCTGGAGATGACATAAGCATTTGATGTGTTGCTGACTACCAACACTTCATCATACAGATCTCAGAAGCCGTAGAAAAGAGCAACTCAGCTTATGCATGCTACTGATCCCAAGCGTGACCCAACAAGTCTCATCAGAGACATCGCAACAGACTGAGGAGACATTAGGAAATGTCAGCATGGAAAGCTGGGAGTGAGGGGTTACCAAATCAAAAACATCTGAATTAGCTTTGTATTATTATTTAAAATGCAGGTTTTCAGAGCATTTATGTTAACTTTCAAAGGTGTATTTCAAACACAATATGAGAACTTAGAGAAGAAGAGAAATCAAAAGCCTGCCTTGAGGACACCAGGTTTGAGGTTTGCAGACACCCTAAGAATGACTCCCTCACGCCTCTGCTTGGAGACCAAAAGATTTGCAATATGATTTCAAAAGCACTATCTTGTGCTTCTTATGTACTTGGCTTATGAATATTCCTGTCTTAAAGAGGAACGTCTGAAACTAAAAGGAGAATATTCTGTCTGTTCCTTGAGGGCAGAGATCCTCAACGCTACAGGGAGTCACTGGGCAGGGGATAGCCCTCATATCCTTGGGTGCTGCAGAGGACTGCTTCATAGGCACTCATGGTGCAGGTCCTGGAAACCTGGGTGGGGGAAGAGACAAAGGATCCAATCTGTCTGGTTTACAGCCTGCACAGAGAATGCTGAAGAGAAAGAACTCTGTGGTCCAACTCAATCCGGCACAAGATATGCTACCAAAATCGCCTTCAAAGACATGCACGTCCCCTATAGGCACTCAAAACTGTAACTTCACAGGGTACCCATGCACAGCAAGCACAAGACCCAACAGGCAGCTAGCAGGTAACTTGCCAGTGTTGTTTCCATCCAGATTTTTAGAACTTAAATGTTAATAGCATTATTACTCGTATTTACTGCTCAGACCAAATTCTTCTGTCTGTGGACAAGGCATTCCTTTTCTGTGCAATTGTTTCTAGTCAACATCTATTAACAACACAACTTGAATATAACCTGGTGGCCTTAGCACTGATCCACTGGGATTCACGATCATTTATTATTGTTCCAAAACAAGTAATTTGAAAACAGTCAGCTTTTAGTTGTTTGTCCACTTCATTCTTTCCACATGGTTTTCCATAACCAGTGCTAATAAACCAGCTTCCTGAAGCTTCCCAACCATTCACTGCCCACTACATCCCATTTATACTCATATGCAAGTTAGTCCAAACCTCGTGTGATTCTGCACAGGCAATTATAAACATATATACTTATGCTGGTTCAATTTCATTAGAAATCTTGATTCTGGAAAAAACAAACTATTTCCCTTTTCACTCCTCTTTGTATTTACTCTATTTTTTGCTGTCTGAAGCCAAACTGAAACATGGCTTGCTATGGCAAGCTCTCAGAACTTGGAAAAGTTCAGATCCTGTTTCTCTTAAAATTGTATTAAGCAGCAACACAACACTCAGTAGGCCAGTTTTTAGATTATGTGGATTACTTAGAATAGAAAGTACTTTTCTACAAGAATAGGGCTGACCAAGTCAAGTCCCCAGAGATTAGGGCTGATTACAGTTAGCTAATTACCAGCAAGAATTTATGTGAACTTTCTCTTTTTTTTAAAAAATTCCTTTTACCATTTTATGACTAGTACCTTAATTAGGCCCTCAACTGCATCCTACTGTTTGTACCAGGTAATTCAAAAGACAAAGCCAGGATTCATTAGCAGAAGGAAGTTTCAATTTTGAACTCAGTATATATATATTGAAAAGTCCACTTCAGATTAAGCCTATTTAGCAGACCTAACTATTATGTCATGTGCATTCAGTAAGTGCCCCATCTTTTTATTAAATTTAAATTTTCTATAAATTTTCACTGCATGGCAAGTAACTTTCAACTTTGAAACAGAGTAAGTACTGCTGCTATCACTGGAGCTGCCCCTGTTGTTTCTGTGCCAGTCAGGGCAAATCTTAACACATTATAAGCAATGAAAATTGCTACGCCCTCTCTGTTTATTTACTAAAATTTGTTCTTGGCCAGCTACCCAGAACATTCAGAGCATTGGTAACTGCACACATGCTGCACTGCTCCTGTCCCGCCCCCTGCTTGAGTGATGGCAGGTAGGACAAGTCAAAGAAAGGTATCTGTTTTCTGCCTCTGGCACCTCCTGCTTAACATAGAATATTTCAGCTCATTAAATGAGCAGTACCATTTTCCTTCTCATGGTGTTTAGGACTCCTCCTTGTTTTGGATAAAAATAAGAGCTACAATAAGGAGAGGTTTTGTTAGTCTCACCTCCCACTCACTGCAGAAATTGAATACCATGCAGTGAATGAGAAAGGATGGCTCTATGATTACAGAGTAGAATGATAAGCTAGTCAACAGGATTTTATTTTGTTGACAAAAGTAACTCTGATGTGAGACAAGTCACCTAAACCAAGCCTTTCTTTATGATGTATTCCTTAATGGAGACTAACTTTCCACATGTTGACTCCTTATTTTTTCAAGCAAAATCAATGGAATCTAGGAATATTATGCATATCTGATAGAACGACACATTACATCATGCTGGAATAAGTATATGGATGAAATTCAGTGTTGTGTTTGACCACTGTTACACTCCTTGCTTTCAGAAGGTCACATTTTTTCCTGTTTCAGTGTCTTCAGTGGCAAAACACAAACAAACATTTTCATCCAGTTTAGCAATTCCTGACAGGAATCATGGTTTCTGAGTCTCACAGGAGTCAACATCTTCCAAACAAAAATAGGCTTCCCAGAGAAATTGTGTCTGATCCAAGCAGCCACACTGCAGAAGTAGGTCAACTAGGTTATCCCAAGAATAAAGGGAGAGCCTCCTGTGAACAGAGTATGGCAGCCCAGAGTGCCTATGCAACCACTCCACTGTGCCAGACAGACATATCCTTGTAAGCCTCAAAGTGGCTTACTGCAGCAACAACAGCAGGAATGGTAAGAAAAAGTTAAAATGCAGGTTTCCACGTAAGCCAAGAAATGAGGCAAAAATAAGGAGAAAAGACTGTTATTTCCATTGTATTAGCGCCTGTGTTGTTTTAGGGCAAGAAGACAAGGGCTGTCTCTGCAAAGCAATGTCTTATTGTGAGATTTGGAGACTGAATGGCACAAATTATTCCAGAACTACACTGCCACTGAAGAACAATGCAAGTGCTAAGAGAAAAGGAAAATACAAGGCTACAGTGGAGAAACTTTAGGACCAGTAGAACCTGTTAATTCATTTAGCAGTGCTTTAAAAGAAATTATCAATACTGTGTACCACCAGGTTATTTATAACAGTGCCACCACAGCGCTAGCAGATATGCCATACAGAACTGTCTTGGCTGGCTGAGACATGGATGCTGGAGGATCCCTTTGCAGAGGATGCCCAAGTGCACCTCCTCCTGCTCGGCTCGGTGGTGCCATCCGCTGGCTGCAGGCATTAACACAACGCTGCACCTGGATAACCAGGAGAGCAGCTCCTTGCTCCACCACTGCGCTTCCACCGTCCTCAAACAATAAAAACCTTTTAAACACGCTGGGATAAGCACTACTCCACTTCTGCACAGCCTTCAGAAGTTGCTTTACAGTCTTTCCACCGGAGAAGAGGGATTTACTGACTCAACAAAATCCTTCTTCCAGTATTATGGCTGCATGGTATCTATTACAAGATATGGCATTCAAAGTGGAAGCCAGGATGTCGCCGCCAGCATTTCCAAATTCATAAAGGCAAACACATTTACAAGCTTCTAATGAAGGCACATGATGTGCAAGGGACAAATTATAGTGAGATGTGATGTTCCTTCCCTCATCTTTTAGAACAATAAATAAAGAAGGATTTATCATCCTGCAAAATATGAAAGGGAGATTGTTCAGAGGACAGTGGTCTTCATTCTGTTGGACTGACAGACATAACTCTTCTAGACTCAAATTCTCTTATGACAGGACCTCCATTAAGCCACAAAATACAGTATGTGTGCATCATGAGAATATGCAAGACTTGCTATTGCTAATAAATTCTTCTTCAGACAAGGAAAACTTTAGCATTTTGACAGAGTGCCAAATGTGTTTAGAAAAAAATACAAAAGTAATTCCTGTATCAGATTTTCTTAAAGTTAGAATCATTGAATTGTTTGAGTTGGAAGGGACCTTAAAGATCGTTTAGCTCCAACCTTTCTGCCATATTCTAGACATCAGTCAAAGCTGGGTAGTTGGGAAGAAACAACCACCAAAACACCCAAGCCCTTGTGAAAACACAACTAGAAAAATGGTTACAGGGAGAGAAAGAGAGAGAGCGCAAGAGAGAGGGAGTGCATTTTAGTCAGAGCACTTCAGAAGCATCAATAAAGGGACAAGTCAGAAGGCAAAAAAAAACGGGGGGGGGGGGATGAGACCCCTAATGTTAAATAATGAAGACAGATGTATATGCATGGATAATGCCTCTCAACAACTTTCATATGAAAGTATACCAACAATTAAAAGATAAAGTCCTTACAAATTTGCAGTACCTTCCCACCACAGCAGCTAACACATCTTCCTGCAGAGAACTGCTGAATGTACACCTTCGGGCAGAACTCAACTCAGTGAGACAGATGGTTTTGTATTCTGCCATGCCACACCCCAGTAAAAGGCTAGTCACTTAAACAAGTCCAGCTCTTACAGACTGCTGTGGGTGTAGAGGCAGCTCCTGGAAACTATTTGGGATGTTAGTGAAGGTGGCAGCTTTTGGGAGAGCAGCAGTAACAAACAGCTAAGCAGGTAACCACTGCCCGCTATAGCTGCAGTGGATGAAGGCTGGTACAAGACATGTAGTCTATCTAACACTATGGCAACTAAGAGTTTTACTGAAATGACTTCATTTTGAAAGTTGCACAGGGAATATGGAGGTGTTGCCCCTGTTTCACAATCAACTGCTTTCTGTATCTGTTTAAACTTTCAATTCTGCAATCTGATGCTCCAGTTGGGTAAACATCTTCCTTCACGAACAACCCAAAGGAGGCATTTAAACAAGAAAGGGGTTTTCCTCTCTCTCTGAATTTTTGTCATTCGGGTCTGTGCTCAGCTCTACAGCAGCATTAAATTATTTTATTTCTCAACAGAAATTCTGTATTTCTGCAGAACCCAGAAGCTTTGCACACCTACATGATGGCCAGTAGCATTTCAAGTCACCCCATAATGATGCCAGTCTGCATGAAACATGGAAACACTTGTGAAACAAATGTCAGTAAAACCTGAGTTTGTACTGACTGTTGGATCACAAGTCAAAGACAACTCAGAGGGCCTTACATTGTCCTGTCACACTCAAGTGACAGGGATGGATCCTATCATCTCCCATCTCCCCACCCCAAGGGCCAACTGTTGCAGCTTATTTTAATTAAACTCCTTAAACACTAGAGAAACAAAATTCAACTACCTCACAAAGCCCCAAATTCCTCTAGGTACAAACCAACAATAAATTATTGCTTATAGCAGAAGCACTTTACTAGAAATGCAACAGAAATCTATATTTTGGTGTGTTTGGGTTTTTTTCAACCACCAAAACAGAAAACATTTACAGGTTCATTCATTAACATTTCTTCAGTTTTTCCTCTACAAATTTTATTTCAAGAACAGTGTGGTCAGAACTTCAGGTAAAGAGAAGAAAGTTTTCTTTTAGTTTCCAAATTATTGATCTCATCACATTCAAATCTGTCAAAAATTACAGGCTGAACAATAAATCACTGTAAACTCTTGGGCTTGCCAAGAAACATTACTCCAAGATTCATCTTCTTTATGTCATAAAAGACACTCTTTGGTTGTGTGCTAGTCTGCATGCACCAGTGAAGATGCAAGAACATTTTTTCTGCAGATTTCTTTTTTTTCTCCTAAAGAGGACTCCTCCTTAGGAGTCAGCCATTCATGCACTCGCTGTGTGAGCAGTAAAGAAGTCTGCTTTGAGGATAGCTACAATTTTCTGTTCCCTTCCTTCTCTTTAAAAAAGGATTTTTTACAAGATGGAATCAGAGTTCTCCAAATCTAAGAATTCGTTCCTACAAAATACCAAGAGAAAATCTGGAACAAGAAGGATTTCGTAAATCATAACTAAAATTACTTACGAGTATCTAACAAATTAAAATCCAGAACCGCAAACAGATGTGTATCATCTCATATATTTATGCAGAATTCATTTTTTTCTGAATTACTTGCAAAAAAAAATATAAAAGAGAATTTAAAATTAAGTGAGTTACTTATACAGCTGAGTTGATGAGGAGGAAGCAGGCTTTCCACCACACAAGCCCTTTGACATCTTGTTTAAAAATACATAGTTAATTTTCTTACTTCCTTGCAATTCAACAGACAAACATGAACAAGACTTAAGACTGACGTCTTAAACAGCATACATGAAACAAATAACCCTGTCAAAAAACTCAACCCAAATACCATAAAACATTGAAGACATATCTTAAAAATAATTAAAATAAAATGCAATAATAAACTAACTGATGCTTCTAACAACATTGAGTTTTAGAACTGAGAAGGAAGAAATAGATTTTGGTTTTGAGAATTGCAAGGTTTAAGTTAGAAGCAGAACATACTTAGAACTAAATAATTCTATTTGCTTTTACAGGAAGGATATCCAAAGTCAATTATCCTTTTAAGAAAGGCCTCAGGAAAATGAAAAAAGTACACTCACAAGCTATCAAAACAAACATATTTCAAAATATTGTAGCAGTAACATAACTCACCAGTACTATAGTATCTTTTAAGTTCTGTGCGTCTGATGTCTTTCAGTTGATTGTATTTTTTCTTTTTCTTTTCCTTGTCTGGAGTACTTTCCTTTTCCCCAGGAAGTTTACAGTTGTCTCCAGAGGAACTGATTTGCTCCAAAATAACTTTACTTTCATCATCTTTCTCTGAAGGTGTTCTGGAAATAGGAGATTCAGAGGAATTGGCAGAGACAGTCTCGGTGTTTTGTTTGACTTGCCTTCTCTTTTTCAAACTATGCATAAAGAAAAGAAACCCACATTAAGATGTAGCCAACCTCTACAGACAAGTTAAATCACTTACTCACTTGATCTTCTTAAAAATTAATTTAATATCAGAATTCCTTACAACTCTATAAAAAACACACCCTTGGCATCAGTAACTTGTTAAGAATATCATACCTCACACTCTTCAATTATATCATAATCTCAAGGATAACTTCTCAAGAATAACAAAAAAGGTAATAAAATGTTTATTTTTGTTTACTGAGGAGAAGGAACAGGGACAAAAACAAAACATTGAAAAGTTGTTTTGTTTTAAAGCACCATACATCTAAATGTAGAAACAAGATACTGAATCATGTTTTCAAGATGAAGTTTAGGATAAAATAAAATCTCAGATCATAATGTATTATAATGCAACAAATAACAATTTCACAGTCCACTGCTCCTGCTTTATAAAACCATTTGTTCTCATATAAACTTGTTATTTTTTCCATTTTGTCCAAGGTTATCTCCTAGCTGCCACTCGTGGTACTCCACAGCTACTCTCGCACACCCCACACCACCTGGTACTCCAAGTGTCACCCAGCAGCTCCTTCTGCAATGTGACCGATGCAGCTGCAAACCGTTTGTGCCAGGACATTTTCCAGATGCCTAGATTTCTTCTGAGAGAACTCTTAACGAGATACCTATAAATCTTACCAATTGAGCCCTATAGCAACAAGAGTATTTTCTTTTTGAAAGACTTCTTAAAGCACAGCTCTAATGAGAAAGACGCCTCAGGAATCCTAACACAGAATTTTCTGCTAAATCACCATCTAATAGCACTGACTTTGCTTAGTGAGAGCAAAGACTGACTTTATGGGCTGAGGGTCAGCGTCACTAAAATAGTTCCCAGTTAATCACTGACACATACCACAAAATGAAAAATTAATCTACCTAATGGTCCTTCTCTCTAGTATATTAACTTATTAGTTACAAGGTACCTAAGGGAAGGAGTAGTATATTTATCTTGTTGACGCTAAAAATTTTGTCATGTGCACAAGAAGAATTAGCAAAGAAAATAGAGACAACCAGTGAGTCACCACAAATGTGTAAAGGTTACATGATCTCACAGCAGTAGTTAAGTGAAAACACATTAAGTTATTAATATAATGCAGGAATTTCAATTTCTTCCTTCCACCTTTTATATTCATATATTTTTTTAGGCTACAACATAAATACACAGAGCATTTGAGAATTTGAGCAAGACATTTCACCCTACTCACCTTTGCTTTTAATAAAATATTAAAAACAGTTCCAAGTTTAGAATGTCTAGTCTGAGACCCCTGAGAAGGGTCAGTTTCTCAAATTACATAACCAACACTTTCCAGTTAAACGTTTCAAAATACTGTCTTACAAACTATGTCTATCACACATGTATGTACACATATTTCTTTAATACTTCCCAAAATAAGACAGTGGGAGATTCAAATTCTGCAGTCAATTCAGTGTGGTTCCCCATTCACTCAAATCCATAGATCTGTAAGACAACTAGTAGTAGTTCATGCTCTCCACAGCAAGAGACATTTATCGTATGTGAAACCTTCTGGATTCAGTCCTGACTACATATGAAAATACCATACAGGGACTTATAAAAGGTAAGTGAATACATCTATATAACAAATTGTTTTGTTTAGACTAATGAAAATTTGCATATGCAAAGGAAGCTTAATTTCAACTAACAAGCTACAGTCCTGATCAAAGGCTGCTGTAGCAATCACAAAACATTACAGTCACATTGCACATGTATATTTAGCCCTGGTACAAATCTTTACAAAGCAGCCCTCTATGCTGAAATGGCATATTCTTACCATGGCTGTACCTGATTCCAGAGTTGTAAATGAGCCACATCCCTGACCTTTTACTTTAGTGACTCAATGACCTTTCTATATTTGTGCATATCACAGGGTACCCCAATCATCTGCTTCACTAGACAAGAACTAGCAAGCATCCACCAGTACTCCCATTTCTACTCACATTGCATCAGAGACTTCCGGCTTCAGATTCACAGTCTATTTGTTTTGATCACAAACTCTGTTAAGTAAGCTTTCTGTAGTATGAATGTAGTATCTTAAAACCACAAAAAAAGCCACTAATGGAAACACAGAACGCTTTTCTGGAAGGGGAAGAAAAGAATAAAGAGGAAAACCTCTCTAGAGGTCAACAGTCCTTATGACAATACTAACAGCTTCTGTCAGTGCTTTCCTTAAAACATACCTATTTGAACTAGAGCTTTCAAAGTTGCCCCGGCAACTTTTAGAATAAAGAGCTAAAACAGAACTGGTCCATTAGTGATAGAAAAGAGAAAAGCAGAAATAAGCATCTGAACTAACTCACTGCAGTGCAACCGACTGGTGCTTCTCCTCACAGTGTTCAATCTTGAATTCCCAGTACTACAGCCCACTGAGAGCTCATTACACAACCTATAGCATTCCCAGCACACAGCTGTGGCTGCTGTGCATGGACAGTGCCAGGCATCTTTCAGGTACTAGTGATCAAGAATCTGGGCTCACCATAATTTCTATTCCACCACTGCAGCAGGCATCAGATTGTCACTAAAAAAAAATACCAAATGAGGACTGAGTATCCATGACATTCAGGACAGGATTCAAAGTGACTGCAACTCTGCCTAAGTTATGATCTCTGCTTGGAAGGTGCTACTTTTAGAGGACTCTAAAGCTTGGTCAAAATTACCCCAAACCCTTCAATTCACTCACTCTTGACAAGCCTTGATTAATATAACCCAAGGAACCAAAACAAGCCTTCAACAGCATTTAAAATTGTAACAAGCAGCCTGAAATCTACTACACTTTTTGACCCTACAGGCACCCTCCTAGTAAATCAAATATGAAACCCTGTATACACACAAGACAATTCATTATTAACACACACTTGTACAGCACAGCAGAGATTGGACTGTGAAGAGAACAGCTGAAGGGATTACTGCATCTTGAACTCCATCGCCTTGAGGTACCTCCTTCAGCCTCCACTCGCTCTTCTCTCACACTGACCTGCATATCCCACACAAGCTGCCAGTCTTTCTCCCACTCAGATTTCAAACTTGTCACCTCCTGAAGAAGGTGGAGGCTGAAGCTCTCATCAGCTCTTCTAGTTCTCAGGTATTTCCCAACCTTCATGACAAGAGCTACCATGGAAGATGGACTTAAGAACACCATTTGTCAAATTATTTCCTTTTTCAGCTACTTTGGAAGATTTTGAGTGGTTTTGTTCAATTTTAAAGAGAATGTCCCTGAACAAATCGAAGATTGTCTTATCCTAACAGTTAGGAGAGTAAAAGAGAGCTGAAGGCCAAATAAATAAAAACATAAATAAATTAAACCCCTCAGTTTGATCAGTGTCATGCTTTGTAATTAAATCAGCCTTTCAAACAAAACACTGCATCTTTTCCAGTGAATGAATAAAGTGTTACTGTAGAAAATGCTTGGTTTTCAGTATCAGTCACTGGATATGTTGTGTTTCACCAGGAAAGTTGCTGGGGGAAGAAAGAAGGAGAAAGAAAAAAGGAGGGCAGGACAAACATCTTACCTGCAAAAGCACTCTGTTTATGAAGAATGTCTTACACATCTGTAATTTCATTTAGACACCAGATAACATTTTTCAAGCTAATTGGTTCTGACAGGCAAAACATTTCTTGAGTTTATACAATGACATTGTTTTTCAGCTCTCAAACTGCTTTCTGAGCAACAACCAGTAAGCCATTTTCTAAGCTTGTCCAAATACAAAGTTTCCCAAACAAAAGTTTAGAACAAAAGTAAAACTTTCTGCAATGCAAAGATCATTCTCATTTAATAAAGACTAATGACCTGAAATGGACACAATCTCAGAGTAGGCAGGTAAAAATGCAACGTTAGCAGTGATAAATTAATTTGCAACTGACTGTTTAATACCTTGGGAACCAACTTAGAGGAAGAGAGCTAGGAAAGATTCCAAGAAATGCCCTACTTCATCTTCCAGATCCAAGTCTATCTGACTGCCTACAAAAGGCAGATAACTATTTTTTAGAATAAACCAGTCTGAATTTCCCATTACACTAAGGTAGGTGGTTGCTGTAAAAAGAAAACTGCTCAGAGGAAAGAGGGGTGAAGTTATCTGCCCAACTTTCACTAGAAATAAGAAGCAACCAGTGGAAATCTGAAAATAAACTAAATGGAATTTCTAGAAAAAAAAGTTTTCTTAACACTTCCGCAACAGAGACGTCTATCAGACAATTAAACAGAACCTCATCTGACACTTAATAACACAAACAAGGAGCACTAGGTCCATATCATCGGATGTTCTACAAAACTCCTAGGAATAAGGCATATTTTTTATGATGTATTAGATTAATAAAAATCATACACTATGAACAACTCTTGCTTTTGAAACAAAATAATGAAGTACCCCTGTAAAAATGTAAAAAAAAGAAGAGGGAAGGGAGAAGAAATCTTTTCATCTTGAAGCTGACAAGTTCAAATTTTCCTTTCAGGAAATTTTCCACAATGCACATCCTCTATAATGTGCCTTGATATCTGGTATACAATCAGCTTAATATCCTGCACAGCACAAACCAACCATATTCCATAAACACTGTTTTTTAAAAATCTATTTATGCATATATACAATAAGATTTACAGAACTTACAAAAAACCCCTTAAAAACACTTCAAACATCTTAATCTGTTTTGTGCCCATTAAGATTCCTGTTCATTTACTTTGTATAAAAATTATACTCTATTTAATTCAGAATTAACCTTTTTAATCTTAATTTAAATATCTGCACTGATTATAAGGTGTACTAGTTTCTTTTTACCCTACATGCCTTTCTCCAATCATCCAGAATAGCTAAACAAATCAAACTCATGTCAAAAACCCCTGACACCTACGTACAGAAACCTTACAGTAAAAATCCCCAGGAGGCACCCACCGGTGTGATCCTAATCAGCTATTCTCTTCCTCCCTGCACAGATCATCTGTCTCCCTTTCACCCAGTCAGTGCCAGCACAACTCAGCCAGCTCCAGGCATGGCTGTGCACTCAACCCATCCAACACGAGTAAGCACTCTCAGACAAAATAAATTATTACTGTCTGCAAAGCCAAAGAAAGTCAGACTGCTTGCCAGACCATAACACTTTACCCTAGACTTCCCCAGTGTGGCTACTTTCACCTCACCACAGAAACAAATACAAAACCGTTCATCCTCAGTTAGAAATCCTAAAACTGAACAGCATCCACCTCACAAGGAAGCATGCTCCATGAAAACACCAGTCATTTCAGGTTAGCCTATGCCCTGTTTTGGAAATGACCAGGTCACAAGACTGTATATTTACTATTAAAACAGACCACTAAGGCAAATAAAAGGAAGGGAACACATATTTTACCAGACTTAAATTAACTGCAGAGGGAAAAAAATACAAAAAACTTGAAAAAGTTATCAAGGAAAACAGTGTGGTTGCAGATACTCAGAAGTGTCCATAATCTGGTAATTCGTAATGACAAAGAGGAACTACAGAAAGCTCTAATATTAGTAGCACAGGTCAAAGCTGGGAATTTCCACTTTTAGTGGAACTCCTGTTACTAATTTACAACAAATACCAACGCCAGGCTTCACACATGGTCAGTCATCAGCAATGCTCAACAAGGTTGGCAAGCTCCAAAGAGCGAAGTGCTGTACTGACAATCAGGGTGTATCTATTTTCTTCCTGATACTGCCATTAGCTTACAAAAACAAGTCACTACCTCTGTTTCATCATCTGTAATGTGGAGGGAACAACTTGCAGTCAAGTTTTTTCTGGAATTTTAAGGACACCTTCTGATAAAAGAAGTTCTTAGATTAAATGAAGATACATTAATTTACTCTCACCAGTTTTCTGACTTGTATCAGGCAATATTAAATATTCCAGCTAACATCTTCTAGGTTTATTTGGGGGGGGTGGGAATAATCCAGTTTCCCAGGGTAAAACTCAAGAATTGTGAGTTGTCAGGAAGTTTTTATTTTCTTAAATTTAATGCTACAACATTCCCACACAGCTTAATAAACTTTCTGTTTCCAAAGGCAAGAAGTATCCCCCAACTTTTCAGTTTACTTAGCAAGAGAGGTTATGATGTATTCAGCGCTCTATTATCACAACAACAGTTTAATAAAACATTTTCCATAGGAGAAGGATTCTGGAAAGCTATTTTGCTTGATTTAGACATCTATTTAATTCCTTTTCTTATAACCTCAGTTATTGCAGGCTCTCAAAGAACAGCTTTAGGCAGAAAGCAAAACAAATTCTTCTCTTTGGATGACTCCTTTAAACTTAACAGATGCATTTTGTCACAAATACCAACATGACTCTTAACCACGCTCCCATCCTGCTTCTTTTCTTCTGCTCTGCTGACAATGTCAGATACTTTTTCCTACTGTGGTGTTCATTTATCACCTCAAACTGCTCCTACACATGCAAGGAATTCTTCCCAAAGTGGCTCAGCAAGACACTCTCCCTGCATCGAAGCCCTGGAAAGGGAAGAATGGCCTTGCTGCTTCACCTCCAGGCAGCACTGGCCTCCAGCTGCTCTCCCACACTTAAGTGCCAGCTCTTGGAGCCACCATTCCCTTGATATCAGTGGGTGAAACTGTAAAAAAAAGGGAACTGCAGTAACACAACAAAGGAGGCTGTTACAGAGAAGCTGCACACATTCTGCACAAAAGAGACATGCTGTATTCAAACTGTAAGATTATTGATGTGGACAACAAGGCCATGGCAATCAGGCTGGCTGAAACACATCTCAAGTTTTTCCCAAAACTCCTTTCTCTCTGCCTCAACTGAATGCTCTTTGTGAAACTCAAATTGCATGAAACTAAGAGGAAGGCCCATTAAAATTAGTATCCCATTAACACAGGGAAGCGAAGTGCAAGAATCGAGATCAACCCCAAAGACAACGACCGGGTACATGGAAAGCTCTAGGGGATGTGTACTGCTCCATGCAGTCATTGCTGCACACCCCCTTTATCAGACCACCTCTGTACCAAAACTTTCTAATAATAGAAAGCAGTTTTAGTATTGATTAAACTGACTGAAAACAGTCAGAAAGGAATTTAGTGCTCAGTGACTCAAACAGCAATAAATATTTACAAGGAAGCAATAAAACAGGAGATGAAAATCAATGGTCAGTTAAAGCAAAATCCACAAGAAATGTGCCGTATATTGTGTAGCAGGAACATAGCTGAACTCACCTCCAAGAAAGAAAACCCAGAGAGTGCTATCTTAGGATTTCTTACATGAGAAGTACCAAAGACACCACATTATTTCAAGAATTACCTTCAGAGAAGGTGAAAAGCAGCTAAAAAAATATAACTAGGCATGCTGTGCTTGTCAAATATGTAAAAAGCTACAAAGAGCAATCATGAAAATTGATGAAGGAAGGGCCATGGAGAACACAGTGACAGGGATGCAGCCTTTTGGTTTTGGTGGTTTGTTTGGGGGTTTATTTGTTTTTTAGGTTTGTTTTGTTTTTCCCCTCAGCAGCTACCTACACCACGAACTGCCAGAAGGCTGTATACCTGTGGGCAGACTCTTGAAGGATACCAGCACACACTCACTTTTTTTTTCCCCCCCCCTCCTCATTCTTGAGAATCCCTGACTGGCCCCTGGCAGAAATAAAAGCATGGAGAATGCAACAGTAATGATGCAAAAAGCACAGCAAACCTCGGTTCAGGAGCAGCACAACACTATTTGAGGAAAAGGAAACTTGTCTCAAAGTCTGTAGCTCAAAGAAGCATCCTAAGCCACTTTCATCATCAAAGAAGGTGCTTCTCTGCTCACCACTTATCCTGTCGCCAGGAGATGTCCGTTCTCATACACAACCATTTGTTGCAGCTACACAGGGACCAGATCTGGGAAATTATCTAGGTTAAAGATAACCCAGCAACAGTGCCAACATATAAAATGAATTTTTCAAAATTGGATCACTCCCTCATTAGATTCCACGTGGCTGTGCTACCATTCATAACTACACTAAGGAGAAGGCCAAAAGAGGAGATAAGACTGCTCTCTCCAAGCAGCGGTACCAGTTCAAAGGCACTTTTCCCAGATGGAAGGGCTTGACAAGCAACAGCCTTGTTTTTTCTCTGCAATGTTAGTTGAGATCAGTAAAAAGAGGATGCCAGAAAGCCAAACCAGGCACACACCATGCCATGCCAGACAGACCTCTGGACAGGAGCACCATAGCACTTGTGGCAGCTTTTTCCCACTTATCCGGAAACGGTGCTTTGACGATGGGAAATTTTCATGAACATTTGCGCTCCAGGGACTGGAAGATGGGCAGGTTCCCCTGCTGCAAAAAGAAAACAATGATTCTCCTTCTTCAACAGCAGCAGAGAAGAAATAAAGAAGATCTTAATGATGAGGAAATTGATTCAAGTTGGTAACTGAAATCACCTGTCTGTGTTTGATGAGCAGCAAGGTCAGGGGATCCAAAAGCAGCTATGGCTGAGAAGTCAGTAATCAAAGTCAAGTCAAAACCTCAATGATTTCTTTATTTAAATGACTACTAACAGGGATATCTTAGAGAGGGAGGGGACTGAGATTTAAAGTACCTGTCTTTTCATCAGCTTTTGCTTTTATTAAAAAAGTTACTTCGAAAATTACCATTTAAATGTTGAGTCTCCTGCATCATTGCACCATTCTGTATGGCATCAAACTACACTTCTAACACAGCTATAAACAAAAGTAGTTTAAAGAAAACCACAGAAAAACACCATCGTTTTTCTTTTGTAATAGAGAAGACCAAGGTTATTAAAAAGGAAGTAAAATTGATGGTTTTAAATGCTAACTTTCATAATGACACCAAAATTACCCAAATGTCACTCTATATTTCTCAAGGATTCTGTTAATAACAGCCGGAGCTCATAGTATAGGAAATGCTGTGCACATGCCTACAAACAGGCCTTCAGGAACAAATTTACAGCAAGAAGCACAATGACATGAGTGAAAAAAGGTTTTATTTCAAGTCTTTGAGAGTGATTGCTAAAAACAAATCTCAGCTAACCAACCCACTGCATGTCTCAGTTCTGTTTCCATTCACTGTCCTCAAACGACTTGTAACCTATTTTGCATGTTGAGCAGGTTAATGGGTTTCCTGAACAGCCTTCCCATTAACTGACACACAGAACAAAAGAAATGCCCAAGTGCACTGAATATCATGTTACATGGATTAAAGTTCTAAAAAGACAGCCAGCTATGTTAGTAATAGGTGGGAAAAAGAAGGAATCCATAGCTACAGTGTTTGGAATAATGACTGATATTGTCTCGTACAATAGATATTTCATAGTTGAGAATGAGAGCCAACCTACACCAGAGGAGGTGTTTGCATCAATGCTTCTATACAAAATAATATGGCACCATCTTTTTAATACTATAGTCAAAAGACCATTAACCATAGGTATAAAGATGACAAACAGGGAGGGCTTGTCTACATGGAACAGTCACATGGCAGGTATGTACCAATGCAACTTCTCATATGTGTATACCTTAGGCTAAAATGAGAATTTGGCATGGTCTGGTATTTTCCAGTAGCCATGCCATTACAGCAGTGTAGTAGGTCCTCAATTACACTTGTAACAGCTAAAGTATGTATTAATTACTACATCTTAAAATTTCTCATATAAATGTAATATTTATATGAAATATATTATTTACGCTTTATTTTTGACTGAAGGAATCATTTCCATTTTTTCATTTTCATTTCAGCTGAAGCTTTTAACATGTAATCAAAATGTATATGGTTGGAAGGGGAAGAAGCAATTACTGCAGGGGAAATTAAAACACAAAAAGTAAATCTTGCCCTCTGTCAGAAAAAAATGGAAGAAGTGCAATACACATGAGGTTCTGCTCCCTTCCCACGTTCTCTGGATTCAGTAAACCTGTAAGGTGCCACCACACTTCAGGCAGATACTAAACTAGAATAGTAAGGTTAGGAAACCAGAAAGTTGCAGTGCTCTTGAAATTCATCTTACAAGGCTGCCCCTCTGCTTAACACCAAGTGGCCTTGCTCCTTGCGGCACCCACACGCACCCAGGCTGCAGCACATCCAGGAGGCTGCTGAACACTGCCTCCTCCCAGCAGATGCAGAGCAGGAGAATGATTGGGAACCACGCCAGGAGCTATCTTCAGTCTCTTGCTATTTTCAAGGACAATGACCTCCGAGCAAATCTGACTGGCCTGAGCCAGCTAAGGGAGGTGCTCTGCAACACCCTGTCCTGCTATCCGCCACTATGCACATTTGTCCGTTCCCTTCTGGGCTAGGAAGGAAAGGTTCCTGGCATGCTGGGTCCTACCCCAGCTACAGCAGGTGGGAAGGGAGCGAGCTGCCAGCCCTCTCTCCTTTCCAGTGCCCTGGCACTTCACCCTGCAGCCGTAGTGCTTTGAACCTGCTCCCACCAGCCCTGCCTGTACAGCTTAGTTCGTACAAGCAACTTCCTCCAGTCTGTTAAAAGTAACAGCATGCTTCTTCATATGCACAAAATTGCTGATATGCTTTAGCCCACAGGGCCAGAGTCATACGCTGTACCTTCAGATCGCCAAGAAAAAAAAAAATAAAGTTTTGGCAGCATTGGTAAAACAAAACACCTCTATAGCAACAAAAAATCCTTACTGGCCTCAGGCAAGCAGAACTGCTACATGCAGCACCTGCTGTGGTTCAGGTGGAAAGAGGAGCATCACCTTTTTAACACAGTGAACACCGAGATAAATCTTCTGCTTAAGAAGATTTGACTTTTAAAGATTGTCTGATTGAAATATTTGATTAATACCTTGAAGCTATTTATTTATAGAAGCATTACTGAAAGCAAAAATCCATGACAGAAACACGCTATTATGCCAAAAACATAAAATATAATTTAAACTAAGATTACCTGTGATTGACTAGCTGTTAAGTTTATGTCTACTGAAATAAAAACAGCCAGTCCAGAAAAATAGTGGTAAAAACCTGGAGCTATAATCAGTACATTAAGACAAGTTCTCCTTGCCAGAGACTGCTGTCTCACAGGAAAATACTCAGTGCAGCCACCTAGAGAGTTGATTTATGGCTCATTTAAGTTACAAAGGTTTTCCACTGCAAGGACGATTATCTCCCTCCTCCCCAAATTCCCAACCAGTTCTGCTCTCCTTTGGATTTTCTTTCACACAGAACAGGAGAAATCCCAGAGATCTCAATGGAATAGCATAGAGACTTAGAGCATAGCTAACATACATGCTCAAATTTCAGATGATCCTAGGAAACACTCCCTGCCCAGACTACAGAGTAGGACAAAAAAAAACCACCACAAACCTACACTTACAACTCACCTCATAATCAGATTGGCAGGAGCACGGTGGGATTGGCATAAATCCCTTCAAAACGCAGTCTGGAAGCTGGATTAATGCTGAGGGCATGAGAGTTTACCGGCCTAGTTCCATGGGGAACCTGAGGCCATCAGGAATACCCACACAGCCTCCTACCCTGTTCAAAGCCCCAGAGTACAGGTGCTTCAGTTCCTTGGAGAGGCAGGAGCCAGGAGCCCAACACGCACAGGCACGCAGCAGAAACTTCAGAACACGCAATTAATAGTTCAGATACAGTGCAAGCAAACAGGCATCCAATGTACCTGTGCAGGATACACAGCATTTCTTTTTTTTATGGACAGAATTTCCCTAGTTAGCTATATAATGCTCTATAATCTCTCAGAGGGGGGGGAACTGCCTCTTTCCAAAAGCACATTGCTGCAGGTATTATTCATACCTTTCCCTTTAAGCGTGCAGCACTATTACCAGAAGTAGACTTATTCCACCAGCTAAACCAACAATACAATGTAGCCCAGCACATGCCAAAACCAAACTCGCAATAGCCCTAAATCCGGGGCAGCTGATAGAAAGGCAAGCAATTAATTTCTGGGCAAGAAACACCAGCAGGTTCCAAGAAGGGGCATATATAGCTTTTTACCAAGCTGTGTTTTCTTCAACCCAGCAAACTCTAACATACCTCACAATGCTGACTCTTCTCAAAATACTGTACAGCCCGCTCCCTACTACAATGCGGTACAAAGCACAGGGGACCTGACCAGGACTGCTGCCACAAGGAGGTAAAACAGCTGGGATTTCTCTGAGCACAAGTAAAGATGGTTAAGAGCACCACTAAAACGTCAGTACATGTCTTTAGGTGGCTGCTTCTGGCAAGCACCTTCATGCCATAGCAACTCAGTGATGCAGCTCTGTCATCCATAACAGACATGGCAAAATCAGAAGGCTGAGTTGGATCACCTCTTTCAGTAGCATCTTATGCAACATCACTTTAAAATCGACCATGGAACTACACATCTGCCAAGTATTATGCTAAAATTCCACTAGTGTTTAAGTTAGACTTAATTTTAAAACAGTTCACTGGGATTAGGCAGAATTTTATGCAATAAATACATAAAGCATCTGAGAGTCAAAGAGAAGACGTGTCTGGGAAGCTGAAGGGACAAGACCATACCTGCAGACACTACAGAAACAGTGCAATTTAAAAACAGACAGTAAGAAGTCTGTACCTCACCTATCCAGAAAGCCATCTTGTGAGGCCTCCAAATTTTATGACCTTTAAAATTTGTCTTTAAATCCCATCATAAGCAAAAAGGTAAATGCTATGGCCCACCAGGAACATCATCCAGGACAACCCCCCTACCCAGCATTCATAGGGAAACAAAGCGGAGGAAAACAATATACACTGCAACTCTGTTAACAGCAATTCTTCTCAAAACAACATAGACAACTCATCAAAGGCCTATCATGTAACTATTTATCTTCTAAAAATGAGGCTAAATAAGTTCCCTTTTAAAGGCTGATAAGAGATACCCAAAGGTCCATTTGGGAAAAGCAAATTTAAGGTCATGCATGCTTCTGCCTAACAATCCAGCCTTATATGAATCTTGCAAGGTGAAAAACTGAAATTACTGGTGCATGTTTGAAGATTAAATAAACTCTTTTCTCTGCATAGTCTGTGATATAGCCCTCAAAGAAATCAAGAACATCAGAAAACTCTGCTTTTCTTCTCTCTCCTAAAAAAGCCTCTTTTATACAGATCCCACACTGTTACCCAAGTCTCACTTCACATGCAGGAAGCAAGTGAACAGGTGAGGAGATTAACCACACTTCCCTTCTTATGCAAGCTTAGTATCTCCATAAACAGCATTTCTGGTACTGGAAAGTTTTGAAGAATCCTGTGGAAAGCCTCAGGGCCCCATTAAATACTTTCACTAACTCTGTTACCAATAACAAAATGCTTCTTCAATCCTAAATGATTTCACTACTCTTGAGGATGAAAGCACTGGAAAGAACTGAGACTGCAGAAACCACTATCTTGTTTATGTTTCCCAGAGGAAGCACTCACATTGAGAATAATTCTGTGATTCAAAGACTAAACAGAAAATAGTAATTCATGTTCTGCTGACTCCCATCCTGCATCACAGAATTAAAAGACTGCTAATATAAAAATGTCAGAATCAAGAAAGCAACTGCACAACACAATGTGAGATGAGGAAACAGCTCCCAAGATAAACAACTTCTCCTATGCACTGCAACACTCTTCAGAAAAGGCAGGTTCAATGTCCCTCCCAAGTCTCATTCTCCAGGTTTACACCTACAACAAAATGAATTATTTTTTTATATATATATAACAGTAAGTTTGTAAGTAATGAATAGCAAATGTGCCTCAAGCATCTGAAGAACCTCCCAAAGCTCTACTCAAAAGATCCTAATGTTGCTGTCTGTGAAATTCTAGGCATTTTTCAATGTCTTAAACTACAACAATTGCAAAGGACAGCTCAAACACTAACCTACACAGCAGCAAGCAGAAAGCCTGCTAAAAAAACATTGAAAACCCTCCCATTTAAGTAACTGGGACGTAAATCACAATCCTTTATGTTTCAGAAAATATTTTATGACTTCTCTCATTATCCAACATAGCAAATCACCTATCCCAAACATAATAACCCTAAATAACAGAGCAAATAATACACACTGCAGTTCATAAATCTGAAATAATGATATATTCAGTCTTTTCTTACAAATAAAATGCCTCACAAATTATTGGCTGAAACAATGTGAGTAAAATGCAATACTGTTATTTGGTTTCAGTAAAAGGACTATGAGGTAATGTTTATGTGTCTGGAAGCAGAGCTAAGATATTTCCATTACACAGATGAACTGAAATGATTTATTATTTCCTAGGGTCATTTAAAAATATTTAAGCATCTCCAGGAACTTGACTTGACTATTCCTCACACCCAAGATAAACCTCCATGATGGTTTGTTTTAAAAACAATCTGTGGAAACTTTTCCTTCTAAAAGCAAAAACTAAGTTATGGGTGCTACAGGAAACCTGAATAAACATCAACACTTTGGCTCAACAGAGTAAGAACAATTGCAAGGAGGTAACTGCTGGAGAAACAGTGAACTGTGGAGCACCAATGATTTCAAGCCTGTTGCGTGGATATGAGTCTGGCCAACAAGAAAAGCACTTAACAGAAAAACATATGGCAGTTGCATGCATAAAAGTTGCCCTCAGAAAAGTATGTTTGTGTATACATTCCTTATCTAGGTCTTCCTTCGTCCTAGGCACCACTGATATCTTCTTTCCACACTCCCTCTGTCCTTGCTGCATTTTTCTTATTTCATCATCTTCCTGTGTCTTAATACCACAGAATAAAAAATATGAAGTGTACCAATACTGAGAATGGGAGTAAAACAGAAGGCAGAAAAATTCCAAATGAGAGGCTTACAAAACCTGTTAGCATGCAGAATGAAAAAGACTGACCACAGGAGTGACCACAGTGTGTGAGACCAAGAGTCTCTGCAAGCCAACATCCTGCCTCCAAGATCTGCAAGGACCAGGGAAAGACCATAACAATATGACAAGTATATATGACTCCTCTTCCAGCTAAGCTTTCCAGACTGGAGCTGTTTACAGCTCAGTAACTACATATCAATGATTCCTATTGTTGGAATTGCTGTGGAAGTGTAAAAGGAAAGCTAAGGTTAGGATGTAAACAACTAGTGTGTTTGAAAATCTGCATACCATTTGCTGTATGTTTTGTTTTACTTATTTTTAGGCACTAAAAAATAATTAGAAGGGATAAAAAAGCACTGCAAACTAGAACCTGGTAACAACTACAAAACAACTGCACTAAACACTCATACATTTCTTTGCAAATCATGGTTTTAATGTATAAGTCTTCTTCTATTTGGATGTAAATTTATGTATCTAAGCCAAGAATCTACATTAAATTAAAACATTCTGTGAATTTCTTTATTTCCCTTAGATAGTCACAGTGTAAGGAAACAGGAGGTTAACATTAGCTTGTACAACTGGCTTCAGGTTCTGACAAAGTATTAGCAATCTGGAGCTAAAGGGAGTCTCTGCCCACTGAGATGGGCTTTGAAGCATGTCCTAGACATTTATGTAGTTTTTTCAAAAGAATGATGTCAATAAGACCAATGTAAATACAGTAAATATAAAAGCACCCAAATTCCAGTGAGAATATTTTCCCTAATATTTTCACTTCATCTTTGACTTCAGAAATCTTGCTCTCAGTAGTGATCAAAAAAAGAGACTAAAAACTAAGATTCATAATTCCTCTGGTAACCACTAAGAAATCATTCAATGTCAGTATTGTTTTTACAGTTCATCTCCACACAGCATTCTTCAGATTAAGGTCACCACAACTTGGAGACATAACAATGAATAAAATTAATGTAAGCATTTTGGTCGGGTGACCAAAAACAACATGAAAAACAATGTATTTTCAAATAAAGCATACTTATTTGTTTTTACTGCTAAGACAGTTGTAGACAGCTATTTGACACAGATTGTACAAAGCATGAAAAATGCTAAGTAACTTGCTGTTATGAAAGTTAAGAGACACAGAAAACTTGAAACTAAAAGAGCCCCTTTTGTCATTCTTTCAGGGAAGTATTCAAACTCTTCCATTATGATTTCTCATCTCCTTGAACTTCTTGTCCAAATATATCCAGTATCACACAACAGCACATGCAAATCAATTCCAGTTTCAAGCTGTACATTCAACCTTCCAGACTACCAATTCTTTCCATGTGACACACCTCACTCATTTTGGTAGTTTAAAAAGAAATTAAGTTGAAATTTTAATATCTATTCATTTATGAGGTGAAATACCCAAGACCTTGATCGTATGCAATGGGCAAGAGAAAACAGAGAGGCTCTCCGTTCCGTAAGGTGAGAGGGAAGATGCATAGGCAGAGGTAAATAGATGTCCCTGGGCTCAAGGGCACATCATCCCAATAACCACCAAATGTCACAGCAGAGTCAGAGATCTAATCGACACAGATGTGCCACTGTACACCTATATTACACTGTGCCACTTATTTTTGGACTTGCTGGTCCATTTGGGAGCCACTGACACACAAGTCAACAGAAGAGCCTAAAAACAAGGACTGGAAAATTAGGCAAGAAAACTTAAAAACACAAAATAGTCTTTAAGTAGGAGTAACAGTCTTAAATAAGGACCTATTGCATAAGAGAAATTTATGCTTGTATGTTACCCTTCTACTTCTACTTCTTGCCTGTTAAACTCCTACGAGCTGTAATATCTACATACGGAGTCTAAATTGCTCTTTAAAAAGTTTTGTAGATATTTCTATTTTGTTTGAAAAGTTACTTTTTTCAATTCTTGCCAAACAAGGCAAAAAATAAGACCTTTACCACAAAACACAGAGGGTAAAAGAGCATTTCGTAAGAAGTAAAAATGGATAGGGAGAGTTTTATTTCAGCTTCTTCAACTTGCCACTGAGAGGGCAAAACACCTAAGAAACCTGAGGCACTCGGACCATGACTATCTGTACTCGAAAGACATGATAGCTGGGTAGCTCTCTTCTAATTTCAACTATTTTAAAGGATAAATGTGTAAACAAGCTTATTTAAAACATTAAATTTAGGGAACAAAAAAGATGCAATTTCATGTTTATCTTGCTTCCTCTCTTGCAGTTCAGGAGCTGGTTTGCCAGCACACAGTATTTTGGTGTTCTCAGGCTAACCTTTCCAACAATTACTAGCACAACCAGTCAGATACTGAGCACTACCCCTACAAAAAGCTATCCAGATGGCACAAGAATCACACTAGCCTGAAGACCAAAAGGTGCCTTCTGATGGGAAGTCAGACACTCTGGCATGCCAGCTGGACATACCACCTACTGACATACTTTATCTTCTATTAAAATACGACTTGAGGGTCTGCAAGAACATTCTTGTAGAAATCATACATGGGTTTGCTTAGAGTGGGGACTTTACTTAAGGGCCTGCAAAGTATATAAAGAAAAAAGATGCAAGCTGGGAAAGAAAGAGACACATGTAACTCCCCAAAGTTATGTATCAGGTAAGTGCTAGAACTAAGAATTAATTTCAGGTCTTTTTGACCCTTGCTCAATGTCCTATGCCCATACAAGACACACTGGCTATATGATTTTTTTAAAAGAGAACAGCCACAAGATGACAGAGAAAAGCTGCACAACAGATTATATACAATGTCAAGTACTTTCCTGGAAGCCTCTTGGGGCTTTCCATTTGTTTAGCAGACAGCACTCAGAAAGAACTCAAAACATTCTCAATACTAAAGCATCTTACTCAGACATCTGTCTCAAAGCCTGAGTCTTCCTTAATACAAAATTACTTATTCCTTAGTACAACCCCTTTAGCTACTTCTGCTTTATCCTTCTTGATGCCTCTTCTTCTACAGGTGCCACTGTCAATTACCCCTTCTCAGAATCCCAAAATGCAACATTCCATTCTGTCAACATCAACATAATTGCATTTCTTCCAAGGGAAAGCAGGTCTTGAGGCATTAACAGATGAACAAAACTTGACCTCCAATCATTAGCCACAACTACATACCATCTGAATAGCAATAAATAAGCAGCAACTTTTCTCCACATTACTACTTCTAAGTGGTGTGACAGGCATGTCTCTAGATGTCTGTAATGCACTAAGGCTACTGGTTTACACAGTTTCACCAGCAGCTATTTAGTGGTGAGTGGAGAGTATCTGATTCTCCTCTTCAACAGTACGGAAAATATCCTTGAGACAAACATGGTTTTCATACTTATTTCCGACTCCCCAGAGGGTAAGTGAACTTTGGTTGTAGTCGTACATCAGAGCTCAGAGACGACTGAGACTTACTAAAATAACAAAGACAAATTATTAGGAAAGCAATGTCACTTATTTCCTAAAAATCACCAAACAGGAATTCCAAATGATAAAAATGGTTGACTGAAAAAACATTGCTTTTATTTATAGAGATCTCAGAATATGCAGTGTTAGAAGGCACCCACAAGGATCACTGAGTCCAACGCCTGGCCCTGCACAGGACCATTCCCAAGAGTCACACCACGTGCCTGAGAGTATCGTCCAAACACTTCCTGAACTCTGCCAGGCTTTGTGCTGGGACCACTTCCCTGGGGAGCCTGTTCAGTGCTCAACCACCCTCTGGGTGAAGAACCCTTTTCTAACATCCAGCCTAAACCAAACACAACTTCAAGCCATTCCCTCAGGTCCCGTCACTGGTCACCACAGAGATGATACAGTCTAGACAGCTTACCCTTTCTTAGCTGGTCTTATCCTATGAGATAATACTACTTAGTCTGTGCTTCATTTGAAATCTGATAAACTTTAGAAACATTCATGTTTTAGATGTGCTTGTTTTCATAAACACTCTCCAGGAACTGGATGCTAGAAGCTGAACTGCAGTACAATTTGCAACTGAGTACCCAAGAACATTTTAGTGTTAAAAATTACCATTATAATTCTCTCCACTAACCAAAAGAAAAAAAAAATCACCATTCCAACATTAGGGTCACAGAAAGGAGAGCACTTTCTGGACACATACTGCACCAGATATAATTTTTATACATACTTGAAAAATCATAAAGTCTTGTGAAAAAAGCAGAATAAGAAGTTCCACATTTTAATCAACACTGAAATAAACCCTGTAACCTTACCGAGCAAAATAGCCTGGTCGCCGTTCCTTCTTCTCTTCTTTAGTCTCCATTATTTAGAGCCAAATGGGCAAGGTGAGCAGCCAAGCGTGATGCTCTTTTTCCCCTCAGTACCTCATATCCAGGCAGAGTCCCCTGCGTATAACATTTAAAAACAGGAAGTTCATAAATCAACATGTCAACACCACCTACAAAACCCAATAGGTTGTGGAAATAAAACTGACCCAGTGGACAAAGCAAAGTAAAAGTTTAACCAGTGTTTGCCATGCAATATCTGTTTAGTATACAATGAGACAAAAACCAATAAATGTACCCAAGCCACTTTCTCCAGCAGCAGAAGAGAGGTACTGCAAAGCAGGTAACCCAAAAAGCTGCACGAAGTTCTAAAACCCTGGAAAGATTAAACTACTTTGCCTGTTTATTCCAAAACATCTTCCAGGTCTCGTGTATTTCACAGACAGGAAGATCAAGAGAAGCTTTAGAAATACAGAGTACACACAACAGAACCAGGAAGACAGACAATGTTCACTTTATAAAAATTCTGTAAAATAGTGAGAAATCAAAAAGTTTTAAAACAGTGTAAAGGAAGGAAGATCTATACACAAGTTCAAACAAGCATACAGGCAGAAACAAGACAAACCTCCAGCTCTCCAGATGAAATGCAGTCACCTTGAGATAGGCAGGTTGAGGAAAGATTAAGGAGCTGGGAATTTCTGAACTGCTTTATAATTGCTGCAATTAACAATAGGTGACATCAGCTGCTGTCCAAGCTCCCTGCCAAGATGTTTTAGCCCCTTTCCCTCTTCGACACACATTCAACCCATCCCAATGGCTTGGCAATGCACAAAACACGACAACTTTAGAGCCCTTTACTGGTATTTCAGATTAAACTCAAACCAGAAGTTACTACTAAATGTTTTAGTCTAATGGGCTGTATAACAAAGACACGGAAGCCAAGTAAATTATGATTCATAGCAAAAGAAGAAAAATTCCTCTGGGACCTAATCAGTTCCCACCATTTTCCCCTGCATTAAAAGCTATAAACAGCCAAACGTCAAGAAAATAGATATTGTAGCAAAGACAGACAATTCTACTCGAAAAGCCCAAGAACATACCACAGTAGATTCTATCAGAAATATTTGCCATACTTTTCTCTCCTTATTTATGGATGATCAGTCCGCAGCAATTGAAGTCCATTGCTTCAAAATGAAGTTTTTCTTACTCATTAGGTTTGAATACATCCAGCACATCAAAAAGAATCTAGCCTCTGATCTTTACACATCAGGTAAAGTCTTACAGTAATGGGCACTCTTTAAATGGCAAATATCTGAGACATCTTTGGCTTTATGAAAAGAATACTATTTTATCTCTGCAAGATAACACATGATGTAGGCTTCAGCTGGAGACCGAAACCTGGACAATAGTAGCATGCAGCATGAAAAGAAACTGGCCTGCTCAGGTGTCCATTCTGTATGAAGATACCACATACTTGATGAGAATTTTAATGCATCTTCATCTTTCCTGTTGCGGCAGGTCCTTAGAACTTCAGAGGACCAAAACTGGTGGCTTTGTTATCATTGCATTTAGAGCTACAATAAGCCTTCCAAAGAGTGCAACTACAACCTACATACCTATTACAAAAAGAGTTCAAAGAGGAACTACCCTTTGCCTTCACTACACTGTGATGTGGCACAGACCAAAGTTGAGTCTCATGTGGACACCAAGAACTATCAAATAACCACAAAGCACTGAGATAGTATTAAACCCATGACCACAAGGACAGTAGGGGACTCACGCAAATGAGAACAGGGAAGCGGGAAGAGCCCCTCACGTCACTGAAACATAGTCAGCTGGGATGAACAAAGGGAAGAGGTATCTGTCCTCAGCACCTCATCCTGTGCAAGAGTCAGTGTCTCGCTCTTTACATTCATTCTCTTTCTCTCCCATGATCTACCAACCCCACCCAGCGTGCTGGCAGATGAAGGGAGTGCTGCTGCCCAGTGAGCCAAGAGGAAAAGCTCCTGCCTGCCCACATCCCTGCCTGGCCCAGTACCAGAGCAGCCCTGCCCTGCTTCAAGCAAAAGGGGGCATGAAAAAACAGACAGGGGGTAGGGCTTGACCTGGACCTAACCACAGATGTTACAGGAGGTACCAGCACCAAGCCAGCAAGGCATTGCCCAGCTTGTCAAAAGTAAGGTTTGCTGTTTGCTAAACAAACCTTGCAGTGACAACACTAGTCTGGAGCCTGTTCCTCTCACATCAGCTGAACACAATTCCGTGTCCTTTCACACAGTGAAGGAGAATAAATCAAGAACTCCAAAAAAAATAAAAATTATTATATTCATAACAGGTGTGCACTCGGAAAATGAGAATGTTATCCACAGACAAGACACAACAAAGGCATTCAGGAAAATTTTGTTTATTCTTTCGCTAATAAAATATACAGGAATAAAATATCCAATGACCAATTAAAGAAAATTTTTACAATAAAATAGTTTAATGTCAGGCCCCACTCTGTTGACTTAAAACTTATTTAGCTCACCTTCCTAGAACAAATAAAGGTGTTGTTCTAAGAAGGCATATTTAAGTCTGAAAATTATACTTCAAAAATACAGTACTAGGAAAAGCAAACTGATGAAGAATGCTGACTTCCTAAGTTCTGAGTTTACTGTTGTTGTTGGGAATTTTCATGTACTAGTTACCTTTGAGGCAGAAAAAAACCCAAGCCTGAAAGCTAGGAGGATAACAGAACAACTGCTACTGAATACTAGTATTCAGTATTTATGAAAGGTCCTTTTCAATTTTTAGTTCTTTAAGCAGTAAGTCAAAAACAAAAAGTCACATTTCAAGTTATCACCAACTTTTTAAGACTGTATCAAAAAAAGGCAAACCTACTCCACACTTCCCCCTACTTGTCCTTTGATATCTCCTAAGAAAGAAATACAAGGTATTCTTTATTGATATTAACTGAATGCTATTAATTCTATATGATTAAAATGAATCTTAGTTTCCTGACAGCTCCTTTCTGGTAGAGACGAAGGCTGAACCAGGCAGACTAAATGCACATATTTGGGGGATATTTATATGCTTGGAGACAGACAACTTATTATCATGAGTTCAGTCAAACTCAAATGATGACAAAGTTGATTTTATAGAAATTTCAGGCTCAGTTTAACCCCTTCTACACTGAGCAGAAACAGTAAAAAGCTTGTATTACATGTCTACAGCAATGCTAATTCTTTTAATTAGGCATTTTCAAGAGGAAAGATATTCCTGATGACCAAACAATGCACTTATGTAAGAATCCTGTCAAAAATTTGCCACTCTCCAAATTTAGTCAATGTCAGCACCTGATAATGTTTTGAAGGAAAGAACAGAATACATAAAAATAGATTGTTCTTTTTGACGCAGTCCTATTGTTCTGGATATTTTCATTTATATTTACTCATTTTTGCATACATGCTTTGTCTATTTAGTCTTGCTTCCAGGGAGTTGTGGCGATGCTTCTAGGAGTTTGTAATGAGGGTGGGAATTCTCCAGCAAGGCCTCAAATAAGGTTTTAAAAAAGTTAAAACCACAGGAATGGACAGAACTCCTGACCATGGATACTCACACCACTTCAATTTCCACCACCTTCCCAAGATCTCCAGAAATGCTGCTTCCAGGTCCTGCTGCCCTCCCTGCCATCTGGCTCTGCAGACAACAGCCTCCAGCACTGATACATTCAATGCAGCAGCAGAAGATGCTCTAAGTGCAATGGTAAACAAAGGGAATGGGAACTGGACTTCTGAGGGGAACATTAAAAATAACTAAGTATGTGAATAAAGCACCCTTTAAAGACTGATAAATTTCTCAATTTTTCAAAATTATTTTTCTCCTTTTTCCTTCCCTTCTCTGGGAATGTACCTGTTACTTGCAGTTTAAGTAGTTTACATTTTCATGAAACAACAAAAAGCCCTGCTTGCTGTGCTTAGGAGTAAGCACCCAGAAATCTTGTTTGCTAGCTCTAAAGCATAAACAATCAATCCCTCAACTGTGGGCATTACTTTCCAAAACCATGAACATGAACAACAGTACATCCAACAGCACTGGCAATGCAGAAAGCCAATGAAGTATCTGATTATTTTTAGAACATTCAGTGGACTTGACGGCTTGTCTCTGACCATCTGTGCCCACTGCAAGTCCTGGAAAGACATACAGAGAAAAAGAAGCATTCAAGACCATACAATTCTCTAGATATAATTTTCACGATCCTGTAGAGTCAATATCTCTTCACCTTTCATAAGATAGGAAAATAATGTAATTCTCTATTATGCAAATAGGGAGCTGAACTACATGAACTACTTCCACATGCTCAAGAGAGCAGAAGAATAATGTGTGCAAATATGCTCCTACTAGCTTTAATCCAGCCAGCCTCAATAACCAGCAGCAATGAGAACAAGGAAGGAAACAACGTGGACAAGGAGAGAGCTATTATTTTTTGAGAAATTTAAACTGACTAACTTTTGAGACTGGTAGTACAGTCTCGACTTTATTTGGCTCTGTAGGCATGTACATAGAAATTACAGCTCAGATCTACAAAAGAAAATAAAAAGCCAACTCTCTGAGTACCCAGGTTCTGCTGCTCTCTGGTGCTGTATGCCACACAACATAATTTTTTTTATTTTTGCTTCTCTATTATACTTCTGCTTCTGAGACTACAGACAAACACCACACACATCTGCTCATACCACTGCATACTTCCTTACTACCACCTGCTGTAACACCAACATTCAAAACTGGTCATATTCAGACATGAAGCACTACTATTTGGCTTAGATCTGCTACTGTCTTCTTAAGTATAACAAGTCTTCTGGGTACATGTGCCAGTTCTAACCCCCAAAAGATGCACCAAGACAGACAACAAGGATTACACCAACAAGTCAATACTAAGATTAAAAATAGAAAATATATGTATGCAGTACTTCAAGAGAAATATTAAAAATGTCTATCAAGTTGGAAGAATATGAAATTGTAGAAAAAAAAATCACAGATAGAAGTGTTTTCAGTGTATTAGATCTGAAAACTGAACCCTTGAGGACTGCTAGCTGTGCCTCTGATGAGCCCAAAACAGTTACCAGAGCACTGTGCGGATGCAGAGAGATAAAACCACACGCCAACAAGATTGTAGCATTGTGCTAAACTTCACAGCATTTCATTAACATCTCACTGACTGGACTAACCAGGTTGAATTTTACCGCTTTTAAGTTCTGCTAGTGTATTTTATTTGGTGTAATAGTACAGATAAAAGTTTCGCGATAAACACTACAGCACCTCAAGATGAAACGTAACAGAAACGCACAGTCAGCAAAGAGGAGAGTAAACTATAACTTTTTTAGTCTTTTCTTCAGGCAGAATGACCTAGAAAAAAGTGAGATTGGAAGCTTTCAGGAAAGCATCTAGCACAAACCAATAAAACACAGCACAGACTTAATACATTAAGTTGGAATGGAAAAATAATTTTTTATTCTAAAGCTATCTTAAGATAAATATGGAATTATTTTAATACAATTATTAGTTACATTATAGTCACCATGTGAAGAGTAATGTTATTTCTAAACCATTAACAAGTTCTATAAAGAAGTTCCAGTCCATTACACATAACTGAAGGGTGCTAAACTAACCTAGGAGAGCCTCTCCACCTGAAGCTGAGACTGATGGCTCAACCCTTGCTTAGGTGAATAACACTTATTTATGCCTTTAACCTTTAAGGTATTAGTCCAGTCACATTTCTTGTAACAAGGGTACACTCTTAAAATCCACAAAGAACTAAAATGCAAAAATTAAGAGATTGAAAATAAATGTGCATGAAGATGCAATTTCTAGACTTCCTGTTCATATTAAACAGAACAGTATCACAATTTCTGTGTCACCAAATGGACAGAAAAAGAGAAATTCAATGAGGCTATTTGCACATGGACTCTGAATGACACTGAAGATAAGATATGGTAAGATAGGCAAAGAAAAACACACTTGCTCTTGAGGAATAGAGTACAATGTTTAGGAGGTTATTTTCCCCCCTACAGTGGTATAGTAAGCTAATAGTTCAAGCATTTTCTTTCCCTACTAATGAAATAAGAACAGGCTAAGCTTAGATCACCTTCAACTGCCCAACTGGATCTGCAACAGTCTGTCCACATGAGCAACGTTCAAACAAAATAAATGAGAATGAATGTAACAGAAACATTTCTGATTGAGAAACTACAATAGCAAAACTTGATTCAGCTCCAAAGAACTCTCCACACAAATTATTCCTGCCTTGCTTGGGAAGAGGCTTTAACCCATTAACTCAGGCTGTCACGTTTCACACAGAATAAGGAGAAGAAAAAGAGCTACCAGAAATTCCACATCACCAGTCAGGTTGTCAAGAGGCAAAAACATCCAGATTTAATCTTCTCTCATTGGCAGCTGAACATCACCAGATGTATTTTCCATACGGAACAATGTATTTTACTGTTTAACTCAGCTGCAGTTGCTAGACAGAAACTGGTTACAAAACACAGCATAAACTATTAACAGGAAGAGTGCTATGCCATACCAAATGTAAAAGTGCAGTGCTGTTGGAAATCAGGCCACTTGGGAAGATTTTGATTTTTAGGTCAACAAGAACATTGCCACAGAGGTTTTAAAATAATTAATACCTTCATTTTCTTGTGTATCCTGTTTCAACCAACCCCAATTCAACTGAGCATCAAGTCCAAGCCCTCTGAATCCCATAGCTTTTCATGCTCACATTGCACAGGTATACATAGTATTACTGTCTACAACCACCTGAAAGGAGCTTGTGGTGAGGTGGGGATCAGCCTCTTCTCCCAGGCAACTAGTGATAGGACAAAGAAAAAAGGCCTTAAATTGTGCCAGTGGAGGTTCAGGTTGGATATTAGGAAATATTTCTTCACTAGAATAGCAATTAAGCACTGGAACACACTCCTTAGGAAGTGGTAGAGTCACTATCCCTGAAAGTGTTGAAGAAATGAGGAGACATGGCACTCTGTGATATGGATTCAGTTGAAGGTTCTATCTGATGATCTTGGAGGTCTTTTCCAACCTTAATGACCCTGTGATTCTATAAACTAGAAAAATATGCAGTTTACTGTATCCAGAGAGAATACAATGGATAACACTGTTCCCTTACCTCTCCCTGGAGAATGCAGGCATATACACAAAGGACTTTTTATGAATGTGCTTCCCACTGCTCAACTGAAACACCAAGTATTTGCAGTTTTCTAAAACACCAAAAAAAATGAAAAGCATTCAACGCATCAACTAGCATTTAGACAATCCCCTTAGCACTACCTTGCTGATCTGTCAGTTGACACCATCATGTTCCTTGCTCATAACAACTGCTAATCTCATTATCTGTTTAGTAATTCAAAGAAAGCCTGCACATCTGTTTTGACAAGGCCAAAACATATACATACAGACAACCACATCACTCCCGGACCCAATGAACTACAGGTTCTCTACTAGGTTTATATGTAACACGATCAAGTCCTTCCTAGATTCCCCTCTCTGAACCAAGCAAAGGGACAGAAGTAGACAACAGAAAGTCACTCCATACTCATCACTCCTACACAACGATGTGTTACATGAGCAAGTCAGGTAGCAAACAAATTCAGCCAACTGCCTTGTGCCACCTCTGTGCCACGTGAGCACCCAGAAGAACAGTCCTGCATCCCATACCTAGAATGCTGCTAAAGGCCACTGGATCCACAGTGTCACATATCACAAGCCTGGCCACACACCAGAGCTGTTTCTATGATTTAGCTTACACAGGCCTTGAGTGGGGTTTGCATCGTTGAAACAGCAGCACCATGGCAGATAACACAGAGCAAATGTCCTTTGGTGATCAAGGGGACCCTGACCAATCAAAGTAATTGGGCTTTCATTCATCTCCCTCAGGCTGTTAAAATATGTCCATGCAGCAAGCAGCTATCAGTTTAAAATATTACTGCCCTTTGCCTTCCTCCCTTTCCCCTACTTCAGCTGCTTGCTACCACTTCTCCACACAGAATTACCACAGAGATGACTCGCAGCAGACTCAGCAGAAGTGGCTCTGTATCTGCACTTCAGTTTATATCCTGCCATGCCAGCTCATACCTCCTTCCAGCAGACTGCTGCACACAGATGAACACCCTAACTTCTGCCACAGAAGGCAGGCCTGCAGCAGAAACCTCAGGCAGAAAACCACCAGCATAATTCCTTGAGCAGTGACTTTGTTCAGTGGGCGTTAGCAACCCCACACTTGGAAAGATCAGTTCTGTGGAGACCTATGGCCAGGATTCATGAGACGAGAAACAGGCTATTAAAGACAAATAAATGCATGATCTCAGCTTCACAGCAAACTTGCTCTCCCTCTTCTCACCTCTTTTCTCACCAAGAAAGGCATTTATACCGAAGGTAAATAAGGCTCAGGTAGAGCAGAAAGAGACTGGTGCTTGAAGAGTCACATGATGAAGATGAGGTGTGACGCTTGGCACAAATACCTCTACTGTCAACCACTGGTACCATAAATCACCTTCTACTTAGGATTAGTTTAGGTCCTAAAATGGTTAGGCATAAAGTCAGGTTTATATTGGCAAATACTACTATTGTACTCAATCAGACCTGGTCAACATACTCTCAGTGCTTTACATAATAAGACCAAACAGCAAGAAAGATTTAAAATACAAACAAACTCATGAGTCCAACACAAAGCACTAGAACTGGTCACTGATTTTTTAGGTCAAGCAGATTTCCAGCAACATTCGTAATCATGCTGCAAAAATTATGGAAAATTTTTCTTTAAAAAGTACCCATCATTCTCAGATTCTTAGAAAAAGAACTTCAAGAGACCCATGACACTACACTGTGAAAGATTAATATTTAAATAGATCACTTCAAACAGGCAACTAAAGATACAAGAGCTACGTGAAGGTAAAATTATAATTTTTAAGTTTCAGCTCAACATCCCTTTTACAATTGACCCTGACTCATGCAAATTCTACGCCATGCCTTTTTATGTCATCTACCTCCCAACTGAGAAGCAAAGAGATAAGAGTGGGGGCAGAAAGGAGTCCCTCAGTAATGCAATGCAAATGTTTTCCTATCTGAAACACTGTTCACAGAACCAAATTCCAGGTTTCCATAGCAACATGAAATGTGTCACATTGCATACTCTGTACATTAAGTAACATATTGAACAGTTTAATTGTAACACAAAATCCTATACACTTGTGATGGACAAAATTAACACTGGAAACGTTCACTGTTTATTTTTCAATTGCTTAACCAGCAATATCTATTGCATTATAACCTGTTCAGTGTGACCATGTATTACACCAGCACACACAGTATCACAAGTGCTCTAATGCTGGCACCATTAGGTGCATTAAAACTACAATTATCAACAGCAAATCAAACCCTCTACCCACCACATAATCGGAAGTCTGTTTTTAAAAGTAGCAATGTTTCTAATTATTTCCTTTCCCATTGCAAAGTTCCTTTAGGCATTGTGTAACAGAAAATGATTTAGTTCTCTTGCTCTTCTGAAACACCTTAAAATCTTTATTATCATTTTCCCCTCCTCCATCTCCAGATTCCTGTAAACACCACACACAAGTTTCTGGCCTTGTAATGAGAGTCACCTTGTACTATATACAACACAAAAACTCCTCTCTCAAACAGAATTTCCCTTGCTATGCAGCAGAGCACAGACACATTCACCTACTAATTAGGGAGTCCCTCTTTGAAGAGCTGCTTGTTTCTCTTCCCAAACAGAAAAGTTCTTTCTGCTTTTCTGTATTCTAAGCCTTCATGCACAGCTGTCTGCTCAAAATTTATTAGGGTAAACGAAATTAGTAGCCTATTTCTATGTAAGAAAAGACAGAACAACAATGATTCATACAGAAGAGTTATATGACATCTTTTCTTCAGCATATCTAATCTGGCCTTTATTTGCTCAACTCTTGGATGTGTTCAGTCAGGGAGATGGTTCAGGGCTTCATTAAACAACAAAAAAGTTAAAAATACATTTGAGTCAAGGTTGAGCAATGCTGCATAAAAAGCAGACATGTAGAAATTTTCTGGTAAAACAGTACCTGTATATACTTTACTTTCAGATTATTCAAGTGTTCTAAACATTATTATTGAACCGAGGTGCTCTTGTTGAACAAAACAGACTAATTTTGAAACTAAAATTCAAACGCCTTAAACTGACAGTATCAACAAAGTAACTCATCATGCTGAAGCTAGATATTTCTTCTTGCTGGGAAACAAAACGAACAACCTAAACATGACAAACTCAGAAAATACGACAAGTGGCTTCAATTCCTCCATTGCTGCATTTTCATGGAAGCCATCCATCTCAGCCATATGACTAGGTACCACAACGGAGAGTCTCTGAGCTCTCCACTCATGTACCAAGTGCATTCAGAGGGACTACTCGTTCACGCAAGTTATGCTTGTGATACCGAAGCACACTTGTGCAGACTTGGGGCCCAAAGATAAAAACGGGTAGATTTCCATCCACCACAAGTTATACTTGACATAGCTGGTACTGGTGAGTGTTTAAGATTGCCCAGCTAAACTTTGTATTCTCTTGATTCTGTGTCAATGCTTGCCCTATCTGAAGTTAAAGCCAACCAAGACAGTTAATGCACTAACAAGTTTTGGGTTTGTTTGGGGTTTTTCTTCATATTAAAGCATCTGTTTTTGAGACACTACAGTCCTTCCATTTTTGGTCTTAAAATATGGCTTTGGAAATCACTTAAAAGAATAGGAAAAGCAGCTTGCACCTATCCCATCAGGGTGCATTAGTGATTTGTAATTAAAAAGGACTGACACATTACCTGTGGAAAGCGTATTGTCCCAGAGCTAGATTTGTAGAATCAAGGATCATTTAAGTTGAAAAAGACCTTTAACGTCATTGAGTTTAAACATAAACATACTCATATTCTCGTCATTAAAATGTACTTGCACAATGTCAAACACGTGGCCAAACCAACCTAATGAAGAAGTAACACCTGGGGTAGCTTTCAAAGGTCAAAATTGCTTTTCTGAGCTACCTGCTTGCTGGATTCAGTGAAGTAAAAAAAAAAAAAAAAAAAAAAAAAAAAGGAAAAAAAAAACAGAAAAAAAAAATGTNGTGAAAAGCAGCAGGAAGAAAGATATGTTTCAAGGCCTGATAAAGTAAATTCCAATTTATAATACAGTATGCTGTCATCCTAGAGTCTTACAGTGAGAAAATCATCCACAGCTCTTTCATCACAGAATTCACAACAAATTGTATATAGCATGAAGAAAAAATCAATACTTAAACAACAGTTGCAAAGCACAGCACCAGGTAAAACTTTTTATTTTAAATGCAATATAATGCTGACTGCAAAGTAAAGAGTGGAAAACTACTCAGTACTGAAGTCCTGATTCCAGCTGACATCAATGGAAGTCTGATTGTTTAAAAAGTTTCTAGATATTATAAAAACAAACAAACAAAAAACCAAACAAACCAACATCAATAAAAACTGGCCAAAAAAACACGCAGCCAGAGGAGAGGCTTTTGAAGGACTGTAAACATTTATTAAGCGATGATGAGAACTTTGCCCAAGAAATAAATTTTGTAATGTGAAGCTCTTGCAACCCAAACCCTACAATGGTACACATGACAAAAAGAACACAGGTACCAAATACAAAGAAATACATGTCTCCTCAAAAGAACCTTCAAATCAGGTTTGGTGCTACAAGTGGCCCCTTCAGCTCCACCACCTTTCCTTCTGCAAACCCTGGCTTTCCGCTGGCACTTGCACACACTGCCCACAGCACTCTTCAATCGTGGCTCGTTCCTAACTGAGCAGGGTCCCATACTTCAAGGAGCAGTGTCCCTCTGCTCTGCCAGGTCTTGGTCTACATTTCCTACCCAGGAGGAACACAAGGAAAGCAACACATCTTCCTTGCTCTTCTCATAAGCTTCATTCAAAGCACATTCAGATTTGAGCAGAAGGGCTAGGAACCACGCTCCTGGATGCAGTGTTTTTCCCACAGCTCACCATCCACGAAGCCCAGGAAAATCCTCCAACACATAAGGTCTGGTTGATTCTGGGTTTCATGTTACTTGCTCTTTCCCACTTTCCTGTAGAAGATTTATGATTTCCTGTACTTGCTGTCCCATCTTGGTTTCCAGATCAGTCTCTAGACTCCTTCTCCTAAACTTGCTTGTTACCTGCTGCTACACACCAGATCAGTTATTATTGGGTCAGAACCACCTTTCAGGGAGCGTGTGTATAGGGGGACGGGATGGGTCGAACTTCATGATGGTGGGGTGGTGTCATATTCCTCATGGCAGGCTCCTGGAGTCCACATGGGGAAGCCACAGAGGAGCTGTCAGTCACAAACACCCCAGGAAAATTATAACACACCACACCTCCTGGAGCCCCTGATCCAACTCAGATTGGCAGGGACAGTGAGAACACAGCCCTCATGTTGGCCTGGAACCCCAGAGTGGCCAGGGGGTCAGAGGACTTGCCTGCGGGGCTTGGCTACAGAGACCAAAGCAGATAAAACCAAAGGCACAGGGGTACCACTTGTCACAGCCCTGACACATGGATGCATGAGAGCTGGTCTGCCACAAGGTTCCAGTGGTAGCTATTTGATCTGTCTCTCCCTCATTCTCCTCTCTTCTTTCCCCCTCTGCTTCTCTTTCTTTGCTCCTTTCTTGATGTTTTGGGTGGTTTGGAGCTGGAGGGATTGGATTTTGACTTTAATGTTGTGGATTGATTAGATTTTGACTTAAGTGTTGTGGATTGATATGTGCTGGGTTGATATTGTGGTGGAACATTTTGTCTAGCTTGTGTGTTCCCCTTTTTTGAACCTTTGCCAAGTTCCCTTACTTTCTCCCCTAAAATAATAAAGAACCCCCTTGGGATCAAGTCCGTGGCTTATTCTCTTGATGCTATCTCAAGGTATTAAAGAACCCTATATATAAATACATATCTATATATTTAAAAAAGTGAAACTCCTGGCTGAGCCATGAGTCCACAGCTCCTGGGCCTGGAGTGTTACACCTGCTAGGCTCAGCCTGGGACTGGGAACTACCAAAGCAGGGCTCAGAAAAGGACACAACTAGTTGACAAAATACTGAAACTTACTTCTAACACAATAGTGTCAGGTACACAGTGTCAACAGATCAGGAGAAAAGAAAACTAATCTTCATCTCAATCTCTTTTCATGACAACCAGTGTGTTAGTTATACTAACAGAAATGATGCATTACAAACAGAAGCCAATTTTCAAAACAAATAACCCACTTAAAAATTTGTCCACCGAGTGATCAGTTAGCAACAGAGCTCTATTTCAAGGAATTCAGAACTCCTGACAAAAAGGAACAAATACGTCCCACTGAGCAACCACATTCACATCAGCACTAGCCCAACAAAGACTTACCTTCCATCCTGTAAGTATGACAGTAGCAGGACACAAATGTAGATGTCACAGGAAGTTCTTGTCTAGATTCTGTACACTGATGTGATACTATCCTCTATTCACCCTTAACTACAAGGCACACTTAAACAACACCACTCAGCATCATACACTAAAAAAAAAACACTACCAAAGACCAAAACAAAAGAAACAATTACCTGTATTACAAATTAAGTATCTTCAGCTGATACCTAACCACAAGGACTGGAGAACAACTCATGGCACTGGCAGAGTTGTCATTCCTCTGTGCTTCTGGATTCATCTCCTAAGTGCCCTGATGACTACTCAGGCTGCTTGCAATGTGACCCCTGTATCTGGATGGCAAAGGAACTTTCATGTTCATCAGCTGTTAATCATCTTGGCCAGATCTGCACAAGTGACTGGCTCACAGCAGGCAAAGTCAATCTTTCACCATATACCTGGCCACAATTCAGCACACTGTTCCACAACAAAGTAAGTTTTATCTCCTTGATTCTTCACCCATTGTCATCATGATGTCATGACTTACACCACACACCTAGAGAACAACACCTACATTTCAGAAGTTTTTGAAGCTAGGACAGATGGCACAGCCTGGATTTTGATCCAGGACAGAAAAAAAAAGGGAGTACAAGAAGTCAAATATTACTTATATATTACAAGTGAAGAATTTAATTCTAATATATATTCTAAATATCATACAATCTTCATATGCAAAATTATTATACATCTCAGTGCTTTGCTGAAGAATGTGTGAAGGAAATACTCAAGCCACTCTCTGGCCTACAAAGTATTGCCCAGCTTTCTACAGCTACCAAAATCTGCATACAGATTAAACCCAGAAGTGCCCAGACCTTTGGCATCAGTACAGCTACCTAAAAGCATTATGGAAATGCTACTTCTTAAGTTGACAGGAAAATAAAGTCCTTGCCACCAGACTGGGGTATCATTTGACCATGAGACAGTTAACTACAGCAACAGCCTAATACTGCCTACTACATTATTTGTGCACAATGACTACTGACACAGCATGCAAGCACTGCCAAGCCACTGACAACACTGAGTTGTTCCTTGTAGCATCTCCTCCAAAGTAAAAACCTAGTCAGACTCAAGTATTTTCTGCAATCACAGCATCACCTGATCTGGCAGGAAGCCATCCACACCTCTTCCCTTCAGAATGGAGGCGGCAGTGATGCTTCATAAATATTCACACTTCTTTCTATCCTCTGCATTACCTTAGAGTATTAAAAAAAATCCACAACCCAAACCAGAAAATAAGGCAGATGGCACGTGGGACAGAAAGCAGAAAAAAACCAGACAGGAGTAGCAGCAGATAGAGAGAGCACTGTTAGAAAAGGTTACATTTACTTGAAAAAATGAGTCAGGGAATAAGTTACCTTAAGATAAGTTTGAGTTCAAGGAAGCAATAGCTCTCACTGTGAACTTCTGTAAAACAAAGCTGTGATTTCCTCTCAGTGGTGCAGAGGGAGAGCTCTCTGCCTAGGGAGTCTTAGATTTTTGGGAAATGATCCTCATATCTACAGAAACACTATGGGAAGATGCCAAAATCAGTCACTAACCGGTGAGACTACAGTAAGAAACTCTGCTTTCTAGAAGCTGGTAGGTACTAATAAAGAGCTTTTAAATGCTGCTAAGTGAACACAAAATGACACAAAAACAATACTGATTTGACACTGTAACCAAAAGATAAACACATATCTTGCCTTTATAAGCCAGTGTAACTTCGCTACTCAGCTTGGATGTTTTCTGCTCCTCTAAATCAGTTTGATATTACTGTTACTCAAACATGATGTGTAGTCATAGAACCTGAATTTCAAGAAGCATGTTGCAAAAAAACCCTGTAAAACATCCAGAGTAGCCATAAGAAAGGCAACAAATGAAAAAAAGAGGCATCGCAGTGGGATCTACCCATAACATATCAAAGAGGAGGCCTAATGTTTAACTACACCTTGTGAGTACTACAGGATATAGAGGAACTGAGAGCAGGGAACAGCTTCACCTACTTAACAGGACTCTGAACTACACAACACAAGGAATTTGAGACACGCAACTGAAAGCATAGCTCACCTCTTAAGATAAGTAACAATCAGAAAGGCTTACTGCGATTATGATGAATACTCTATATATTGAAAGCTCCAAGCCTAAACCAGAAGTCTTCTGAAAGAATAAACTCTGGTTCCATGACAAGTCATTAAATCTCAAGTAAATACAGGCAGTCACTAGGATGCTATGTGGTACTGAGCTGAAATAAGGGTACACTTCCTCCAAGCTTGGTTAGAGACAGGGAACAGCTCAGGTGCGATAGCAAAGCACTGCTCCTGGAGTAACTCACCCTTCTGGGCACTTACTACTACCTTCTGCACTGCAACCCACTGTGAAGCACCAACAGATCCCAGGACGCCTGCCTGCACCGTGCCCTTGCGGGCAAGCACAGACTGCAAATACACAACCACAGCCCCATGCAGCATCGCAGCACACTGCCCAAAACCGAGCCAACATAAGATACAGCAGAACTACTCATACTCACCTGACATTCTGACCAGGAACAAAGACATACAGCTTTCCACCTACAGTCAGGAGTGTTTGCAAAGAAAAGCAGGAGGGTGGGGAAGATGAATATTCCTGTGTATATGTTTAATATATCAACCTGAAACATTATGTTTTGGGGGGGGGAAATAGAAACCCACTAGCTGCTGTGAATTTTGTCAGTGCCTCGTTTCATAAATCTGACTAGGAAAAACAATAAAGGAATAAGATTTTAGAAAGGAAAAAAGGGATGAGAAGGAAAAAAGAACCAAAGACTTGTTTCTCCTACCCTGCTTTACCTCCCAGTCAAAGGAGGTCACCTGAGTGCTTTTAATGCTAACTTCATTCAAACATAGCATTTTATTTCCTCTTTTTAGGAAAGTAATCATAACCCACATGACAAACTCACAGCAGCAGTGTGACTTTTCCATTTTCCTCCACAAGGGTTCAGATCCTAAGGCCCAGCTGCCTCACAGACTGAGCAAGAAGCCACCAACCTTGTGGCAGGCAACTACCCCCACTGTCAATAACTCCACCAGTGGATGGATAACCTCACTAAATCAAGACCTGTGCCCATAAAGCCTTAGAATTGTTTGGCTTACTGATCACAATGAGGAAGCAATTTGTCAGTCTGCTGCTTGTTGGGTGATGACACTGGAGTCACTGCAGAAGTGCCGAGGACCACTGCTGCTGCTCTGGGCAACCGGTAAGACACAGAGGGCACAAGTGAGGTGCCAGATAGGGAGTTTTACAGTTTTTCTCAACATTGCTTATGTGCCAGCTTTCCTTCCATGCCTACTGGATAGCAAAGAGAAATTGAGTCCCTTTGTCCCTCATTTCCATAATTATTGTTTGTGAGCATCTCCAGCTGCTGAGAGCAGCAATTTCTTGTGTCAGATCACACTGCAGAGGCTCACACTAATTTCGCACCTCTGAAATGCTCACCCAAATGGGCGACTGCAGGGAGTCAGTCTAGCTGCAGTACCCATCCACAGGATTCTCACAATTTTGTTAACTACCTCTTTGAAGAAATGTTATTCACTCCAACCCAAATCACTCTCAAGTGAATTTATTTCTGTTTGAACCGAGAGGCTTATTCCCTAACACTGTAAGAGATTTGCAAGCTGTCCCCTGAAGTCAGGACCAGAAAGTAGCCAAATATTTACCAGAGCCAACTCCCAGGCAATTTTAATCTTCTCTTTCTCCTGGATACACAAAGCAACAAATCCTATACAACACAACCGGGACTGTTCCAATCAATTCTAACTCACTTCATCTCCAAAGGGAATCACTTATCATTTTGGCAGCAAATGTGATATACCCAAATGGAAGTGTAGGCACTGCTGCAGTGAGAACAGGACACTGGGCAAAGCCGAGGAGTGAAACCCAGAGACTGCCTCATAACTAATTTGGACAAATCAAGTATTCTAGAAGTGTTTCTTTTTCGTAATATAGTATGCAACAACAAAAAAAGAAACTGAATTTAACTGAAGCATAGAATTTCCCTTCAAGCCCAAGATTTTGATCCATTATTTAAAAACAAAAACAAAAAAAAAGGGAAAGACATCAGACAGCATTTTGGCTACAAGCACCTGCTTCAATACAACTCTTCACAGGACCAACATTACTTCACTTCTTTGGGTCCTTAAAATATTTTGGGCTTATTTATGGACATTTTCCAGGTAAAAGCACAAAACAGAAAGCATTCTAAAATGCACTACAACGTTTATAACTATTACTAACATTTAAAGACATATATTCCTGAGAAAGTAATTCTCATTCAGAAAGTATATATATTCATGCATAATATCTTGGCATTTTCCACTGCCTTCTCCATTAATTTTCTGAAAGTCTGTGTTTGTATACATAAGCACCCATCAGAGCAATATCAGCAAATTACTATTTCCACACTATGTAAACACTGGCTGATATAATATGCTGTTAGGGTTCATTTTAAGTATCAGGCAAACACAGCCCTTTAGACTGTGTCACAGCATTTGAGGCAAAGCATAGTCAATTAATGGGCATCTACCCATCTTAAAAGTCCACCATTGTGCGTTATACAAGAAACGTACGGCTACTTAATGGGAGAACAATAACTGTAGCACGTAAAGTAAACACATGCTTAAAAGCCTGTTACTGAGTCGAAGCGTTCATCATGTCATTTCATCACCTAGGGGACGCACAGTTACTGCATCCTTCAGCGCCATAGTATTGCACACACATCACCCAAGACACAAGTACGCCCCTCCACCCACAAACCAACTCTGAAGTCGTGTACGACGCGGTACAGAGACGAAAGTCCACAGCACACATTAAAGAGACAAAAATCCATTACCGACACACCTCTGGCACCCGGCAGCACTTCTTAACCACGACAACCCAAGACTACATAAATTAAGATATATATATAGAGACTGGAACATTCCATCAGTTCACCCGAGACCCGGAGAGGGCGGACAGCGATGCGATGCGGTGCGGCCGCCGCCCCTCTCCTCCCGCGGGGCCGGGCGGGCTCCGCGCACCCGCGCTCNCGCCCCGGCAGCGCTCCGCCCCGGGCCCGGGCCAGGGGTCGGCCTGCGGGGACTGAGCCAGCCCTGCCAGTACGGCGTGTTGCTTCGTACAGCCGGAGCGCCAGGGTCTGCCTCTGAAGAGCAGTTTTCTCAAGGGCGGTGCTAGAAACAAAACCACCGGTTTTGGAAACTGAGGTTAACCAAAGCCTTTGGATCCGTGGGAAACTGAAATGCCCGCAAACTTCACCTGCTGTTCTGTGCTGCCAGCAAAGTAGGCTCCTTCACCCGACCCCCAAAAAACTGCCCACTAGAGCGACCAGAAACTCCGTTCCCTTACCGGAGATAACTCCGGGTAACCCTTCCTGACATTTGCAGCTAGCCTGAACAAGATCTAGCTGCTTATTCCTTCCTTGGGTCAGTAACCAGCTCTGAAAACTTAGGGGAAGGCTTAAGGCATTGTAACATCATTAAATCCCAAATTCTGAAGATAGGCAGATACCTGTAGAAATGAAAAAGTGACGCATCCATTTACACATAGAGATGCTAAGAGAGTGTGTCAAAATAAGAAGTGGTGCGCAGGTGTCTCAAGTATAATTTTTTTACTAGTTAAAATGTTACAAATCCAACAAGTTTTAATTTTCAGTAAGAGAGGTATTTGTCACAGGCCTATTTTTAACAGCTGCTGAAAGATACATTTCAAAAACGTGTCATTTTCAGGACCAAATGCAACTCCAATACAGACACGCAGCTATCTCCCACCACTGCCATTACCCTACTCATAGCATATGCTTGCTACCACTCAGTGTCAATACTGGGACAACAACTGTCTCAACTCCTCCACTAAATTTGCTGCTGCACTTTCAGCCAAAACTGAAGTTTACGTCAGATTTTTTTTTTCTTCAAAAACAGTGTATTTTACAAGTCAAAGATTTGCTTTAAAACGTTGTCTCCTGCTTAGAGGATACATTTCGACAGCATACTGCAGCTACTACATCTTGTATCTACTTTATTACCAGTCAAAAGATGGACAAACCTACAGTTACACTGGTTAAAATGTCAAATACTTCACTGGCACAGGCGTTCTCTACCAGTACACAGAAGGGGCCCTGCTCTCAGTTACTCTTCCAGCAGTGCTTAGATAACAAAATCGGGGGAAAAAAGAGGAAGAAAACTGCAGACCTAGAATAGTACTATTTACCCAGCTTCTTTTGCCAAATTGCAGAAGCTGTGAAGCCCTATCCATCAAACTGGTGAAAACTCTACTTATCTCTTCACTGCATTTGCACAACAATGACAGTGACTAACACCTTATTTTAGCTTCAGGAAAAGTTGTCCCTGTCCTAATGTAGCCATTATCATTCCAAGCACAGTCACCTCTATTGTATTGTATAGGAAGCCCTATGAAGACAATGCACAGATTCCATACAGCAGACAAAGAAACAACACGTCTCTATAGTATTTATATTGCCCCAAGCATTTCAAATAAACTGCTGGCTTGCAGAAGAAGTCATTTAAACACCTGTCAGAGCAGCAGGATAAGAAGGTTAGGACTAGAACAGAATCACTGTACAAGTTTCAGTTATGGCACTGTCGATTGTTGCCTGTAGCTGAACCCACAGACTTCATGTCATTAAGAGGATCTCTGTGAGTGGGATATACTACACTGCTTCATTTTACTGAGTTTGGAAGTAATAGGTAATGCCTGCCTATTTGCTGCAACAATGAACATAAGAGTCGTAGATAGATAGATTAGACACACACACACATCACCTTTGAAATAAAATTCAGTTTTGGTCTCTCTCCAGTATAGAGAAGACATTCTGAATGTTTTGCACTGTACCATGGCAATACGTTCTGTGCCAATTCATTTGAATGCAAATGCTCTAACACAGTTTAATTCATTTTGTGGTATCAACGGTTAGAATATCTTTACCTGAGAAAATCTTAAATTCATGTTGCTCTCTCATTTCAGAATTGGGCAAATTTATTTTATCAATGATTGCATTATTTTGATGCAGATAAAATGCAAGTCTGCTATTTTAATCACTGCCAAATTGTGAATTTTCATCCTGGAAAAAGATTTCTCACACAAACTCATGCGTATAATCACACATGGAAGACAGAACAGATTTGGGCTACTTAAGTCCCACGCTTGAATGGGTTTTGATCTTCTACAATACACACTTCAGTGTACATTAACAGAGTTGCATACATTACAGAGAAAAAATTGTTAGAGGTATAGTGTGTTTATGGCCTGCATTCAGATCAACTTACGGTAATAGCAGAAAAAAATATTGTATTGCTCATATGTGGTTCATGTAATTTTGGGATTTTTTTTTTAAACCTGCAACTGTTAGCTTGTTCATTTAAGAAAGACAACCTGCCACAAAGAATTACACTGATAACCTTGACTACTATAATAGTCCATTTTGAAAAGATATAAGAAGGTGACACCAATCTTTTTTTTCATTAACAGTCCCGTTTTTCCCAATTACTCCTACAATTATTCACCATGAAGTAGTCACAAAATAGGTTTCATACAGACAGACTTTTATGCATATATAATTGAGGCTCTGCTTGATCCTGCCATGCACTGAGGGCTATTTTTAGCCTGGTTTCTTTGGTTTATGTAATGATGAATTTTCAGAGTGTCCCCAACTCACCCTTTAACTTTGAATTGATTGTCTGGATATAACTCAATTTGACACAGGTACTGAAAATTTCCACAAGTTTTACAAAAATGAGAAAGAGGCCATTGCTTGAATCTTTTATAAGAAATTCTCCACTAATAAGTGACTCTGTGCATCCATTTCTACTGTCTAGTAGAGCAAACCAGAAGTTGCTTCCAAAATGCTCAGCAGAAGAAAGACTATAAAAGAAATAAAATCTGCTGATACAAGATATGACACAAAAATACTATTTGTTATAACTAAGGTATTTTTTTTATCTCAGTGGGCACTGGATGAAGTGCCCCACCACCATGCCTTGTCCAGAACCCCACAATCACGTGCCCTTTAACATAGGCTAAGGGGAAGAAAAAAAGCTGACACACGTTTTTCTAAATTAAACACAGGGGTAGGGGAAGAACGGAAGCTGAAGGAAAAGAATACAAGAACGTATAAAAGTATTTACAAAACATTGCTGGTTAGTCCTCCTCTTCTTCGTCAGGATCATTATTTTCCGTAAACAGGGAATGCCGCGCCCGGCCGGTCCCGGCGTAGCGCCCCCTGGCGCTGTTCGCGGCACACTGCAGGCAGAGGGAGCCGGGAACACCGGCCTCCACATGGGACTATCGAACTCCTGCAGCGCTTGGACTACGCCTTCGGTGGGTTTCCTTACATTATTTTCCGTAAAAACACTATTATGGTTAAAACAGATTTAATAAATATAAACTGCAATAGTATTCTTTTCCCCCAGGAAATCATTATGATCTAACAGTTAGGTAACCATTCTGACCATACATGGAAATTAAACATAAAAAAACCAAAAGACTGTGTATCACCTTTTCTATCCCTTTCCTCTCCACTTCCTTGAAACTGGGATGATGTACATTTGAAGTCAGGCTAATTTAAAGAAGAAAAGCTGATGTCAGGACTTTCCAGACGAAAGACACAGTTGAGGAAAGAGAAGAGTGATAAACACACAAATTATACAGTCACAAATACAATTTACAGCTTCTGTGCAGATCAAGGATTTTCACTACTACTGAAGCATGTAACCTGGGTACTAAAGACATTAGTACCTACCATTATATAGTAGAAACATACTCAAATTATATACTTCCCACAAATTAGCACATTGCTTTGATGTTACTCTTACTCATGTTTATAGTTAGCCTACTGTCACACATCAATGAACATGACAAATTAAAGTAATAATAATATGTAATATATTCATATGGAACAGGCAAATTAATTGCATGCTGCTGTACAGCTTGCCTTTAAAGTAATCACTCTGATTTTCCAGGTTCCAAAATTCAGCTTTACATACCAAACTGACATCTGTGGTACAGTACCTCTAACACTGAATGTTACTCACTTGGTTTTACCGACACACCACCGTTCTGTTAAGTGAAAAGAAACATCAGCCTCTGACATTCCTTCCCTGGCGCTTTCGGGAAGATCATTCTTCTCCAGCTAGCATCTCAGGGATGCACGCACTGGCTGCTTCTGTGCTGGCAGGAGGCTGAATCGCTGACAGTTTCACTGATGCATTTCTCTGTTAGATACAGGAAGCCAGAGAAGCAGCATAATCTTTTGTCAGTGCACATGACTTGTACAGCAAAGAAAGACATTTCTAAAAATAACTAGACAGCATATGACTCTTAATGCTACTTTCCTGATGGTCTAGTGGTCAGCTCCCAAACCTCAGGTTAACATACAGCAAAAGATTTCTTATTTCAGTACATTTCTCTACCTTAGTTTTCACTGCTCCTATGGATGTAATCACCAACCTTTTCACTGCTCAAGACAAATTTAGTAAGATACATTACTCACTTGGAAAATAGTTTGCTAATTGTCAAGCATAACAGAACAAGACTGATTTGTTTCTACATCTAAGAGTTTTCTAGGGCATGGTCAAAACACGTTTTCCCATCCTGCCATCAGCCATAAGATCACATCTTTCAAAGGCTCAGCTACTTTTCTGAAATTGTTGGGAGGAATCTTTTGTCTCTATCACTCAGGTAGCTTAAGAATCAGGGGGCTCACCCTGTCCTCCTCTGTGGTGTCACACAACAGAGGCACTCCAGGGACACAGTGGCAATGACCACAACCCTTCAAAACTGCAAACGCAGCTGCTGTACACCTACCCTAGTTCTAAGCTAGTTGTCTCAAGCGCTGCTAACATCACAGCCACAGAAGCACAGAAGTCAGTACCCCTCCAAAACACACCTGAGAAGCACCCCACGGTGGAGAAGCCTATGCTTTTAACCACGACACTGTGGACCTAGTGAAGCATACAAACTCCTTAACACTAGCTCAGTTTCTGCAGCATAGGACCACCTCAATATTTGGTTTGTGTTCCTTGCAGGATCCACGTTGCAGGAAGCTAGGTCCCACTTTGCCTTTCTCTTCAACAGCGAGCAGAGATTACCTCCTGGGACAACCTGACCTTTCTCACCTAACCACACACCCCTCTTTGCAGAGGCCTCAGGCCACAGGGATACCTCTGCCTCCAGCTTTGTCTCATCAAGGCCTGAAATGCCTTGGTCTTACCAAAGAAGGTGCCATCAATCCACACATGTGAAATGCGATTCTTGTGTATAGAAGATTGTATCTAAGAGGGACTGATTATAACCTCATATTTTATGTTATTATAACCTCATATATTATGTTAGCTCCTTCATTGCACAGTAAAATTGCTCAGTTCAGACAAAAGAAAGCTCCACCACTATGAAGATACTTGTTTTGTTCAAGCCTGCTGCGGTGAAGGGTTTGGGATGAAATGAACTGTTGGCTGAACAGGAACTCTGATGACAAAGAAACCAAACACCATCAACCTCCTGAGCACATCTCGGAGGAAAGGGATCCCTCTAAGCTTGTTTTCAGACTCGAAAGCTTTCAAAGATCAGCTAATGTATATTTGCACAGTCCACAAGAATATTGTCTGAAGCTTACCTATCTTAACAGAGAAAAGGTTTCTTACATAGTGCCTTTTAGAGGCAGAGGTTTTGAGAACTAGAGACACTTGCTTAGGTAGAGCCAACCTGCCTGTATCATTGGACACTGCTTAAACAGGGAATATTATTTTTGCAAGTACAGCTTGCAGATCTACTGCGCTCATAAAAACCACCACGCCAGAGGAAGAAGGGCTCATGCAATGTCATCTGCACCGACGGCGGTTCTCATTCCTCTCTCACGAACCTCCCCAAAAACAGCAGGGTCGCAGATTGGCACCCGTGGTGCCAGGAGGCCGCGGCAGTGCAAGGCAAACAAACGCCCCGCCTCAATTCCCTGCGGCGGGCCTTTGTGCTCCCAAACCCGGGCGAGCTGTGCCGTGTCTGCCCGCACAGCCCGCCGGACAGCGCCCGGCCCGGGCCGGGGGGAAGCGCCGCCTTCCCCGCCCGGGCTGTGCGGGGCTCGGCGGGCGAGGCCGCGCCTGCGGCCGTGACAGCGACAGCGCGCACAGAGGCGCTCCTGTTCGGGGAGGGCGTGTGCGGGCAACACCAGCTCGGGGAGCACAACCACGCGAAGGGAGGACGGCCCGGGCCCGCGCTCGGGCGCCTTCCTCCGAGCCCCCCGGCCCTGCCGCGGCCGCGCAGCCCTTGCCGGCGGCGCCGTGTGAGCCCCCCGGATCGCGGCTCCGTCCCGCCCGGCCCCCACCGCCATCCCGCATCCCGCCCGCCGTGCGGGACCCTCACCCGCCTCGCCTGGGCCGCCCGCTCTCCTGCCCACCCGCCGGCGCTACCCCTTTCCGCGGGGTGGAATGGACCGTCCCTCCCTGCGCGCAGCTGCCTCCACGGCTTGGTACTGCCTGGAAGGGGGGAAGGCAAGGAGGCACGAGCGGCGCGGTGCGGCGAGGGGCGCCGTTATGGCCGTTGGGGCTTGGGGAGGAGTGGAAAGAAGCAGCGGGGGAAGCCCCGTACAGATCCCTGGTGGTCTAGTGGTTAGGATTCGGCGCTCTCACCGCCGCGGCCCGGGTTCGATTCCCGGTCAGGGAAACTTGTTTTTTCCGTTCCCTCCTTAGAGGGAGACCAGCAGGGCTGTTGGCCAGCACTTACAAATACCATAATTTCCTTTTTTTCTTTTTCTTTGGCTGCGATGACAGTTTAGGGTGTTCCCGCATCTTTCTCCCAACAGGCGATCAGTCACTTAGTGCCCTGGCGGATCTTTGAACCATGGCAGCAGGAACCCAGAAGGGGCTGGAGCGTCTCTCTTGTGAGAAAAGGCTGAGGAAACTGGGCCTGTTCAGCCTAGCGAAGAGACAAGTGAGAGGGGGCCTCACCAATGTCTGTAAGTTTATAAAGGGAGGGTGTCGAGAGGATGGAGCCAGGCTCTCCTCGGTGGTGCCAAGCAGTAGGATGAGGCAGTGGGGAAGTTCCACCCGAATATGAGGAAAGACTTCTTTACTGTGCAAGTGAACCTTGGACAGAGCACCCGCCGCCATGTTCACCATCAAAATATGCCCTCAAGTGCAATATCCACACTTCCTTTTTTTTTTAACACTTCCAGGGATGGTGACTCCACCACTTCCCTGGGCGGTCTGTTCCAATGTTTTACAAACCCTTTTCAGGAAAACAGAGTTTCCTAATATATAATCTATACCTGCTCTGGCACAACTTGAGGCCATTTCATTCTCAGCTCCTAAAAATGGTGCTGGTGCTCCAGCAGATGGGAAAGGAAGAAGTGACAAGAACAGGGTAAAACCTCTTCCAGTCCTACATCAGGGGGTGCCTCCCCTCCTCCTCCTCCCAGAGCTCTCTGAGCTATCCTGTAGCAATGCACATGGGCTGTGCATTCAAATCCTCATCCAGGGCTCCAGCAAAAGCTGCTCTTCTTCACCTGCAGCCCCCCCATTCACACACCTGCCCATGATTTGTAGGGTGAGCTGGCAGTGGGAGGACCTCTTCTGTAACATTGAACAGTGCCTGCCTGGGCTCATGTTGTTGCAGAGTGCCCACCTAGCCATTCTCTCACCCCGCTCCTCACCAGGACGGGGGAGAAAATAAGATGAAAACCTTGTGGGCTGATATAAGGGGAGTTTAATGAAAGAAAGCAAAGACACAGTACACGTAGCAGTTGCTTTGGAAGAAAAATACCTTAAAAATTAATCCGTTCCCCCACCTTTCTCTTAGATTTTATTGCTGAGCACAATTGCCATATGGTAGGGAATATCCCATTTGGTTAGTTTGGGTCAGCTGTCCTGGCTGTGTCCCTGCCCAAACTCTCCCCCTCCTGACCCCCAGCCTACTGTCCTTGGGAGGGAGGAGTGTTAGTGTCTTGATGCTGTGGGAGCACTGATCAGCTGTAGCCAAAACACTCGTGTGTTATCAACACCCTTCTAGCTACAAACAGAAAGCACAGCATGAGGGCTGCTATGAAGAAAATTAACACCATCCCAGCTGGACCTAGGACACTGCGCGGGGAAAACAAGAAATGCTGATAACAAAGGAATATAATAGTTACCTTAGAGAGACTGCAAAGTGGAGGCTAGCACAGCTGGCAGATTATGCTTTAGCTAGGATCCTCTCTGCTGCCAGAAGCAAGCCACGGACCTTGCATCACTCATATAACTCCTTGGTAGTGGCAGGCCACACTCTATGTGGGAGTACTTTGGCCTGATGTGAAAGCACCACTGGAGGTCATGGCTTGGCTGCCGTTCCCAGGGTGTGCCAGAGACATGCTGCAGCTTGGGCTGCCCTCCAGTGCAGATAGGAGTGTCTCATGAGAAATCCCAAGGCCCTCCACTATATTTTTTACAACAAAGAAGCTTCAAAGAGGTGCAAAGGGATGAGATCACCTTTGCTTTAAGACAGAAAGTGATTAGTCAAAAGGGCTGTTGTCATCCTTTAGATATTAAGAAAAGGTGACAAATTATAGTTATACACCAAGACCAAAGGATGTCACCTAAGGAATTATTGCATTCCTATGGCTGAAGATTGTTAAGGGTGGGCTGGGCAAGCATCTCATCAATGCTTTCAGATTGGGGCAGGGAAATAGTTCAGTGGGTCTCCTAAAATCCTGAAAGTCACAAGCATACTATTTCATCTTGCATTTTCCCCTATAATTAACAGTTCACATGAGTTGCACTGAGCTGTGTCAGGCTCTGAGATTCTTCCCTCCCTCTTCAATCTCAGTGAAATGCCTTACCAAGTTGATGGAAAAAGTTCCTGGTTTTCACCTCAAAAAATGATGGGTGATTTTAGAAGCAGCTAGAATGAACTATAAGTGTTGACTAGCATCTCAGAAAAAGTGTATGTATGATTTTACAGAACAGAAACAAAAAAAGCATTTCTTTTGGTTTTAACTCATTTTGTCCTAGGACATTTGCACACTTTTAGCACCTTAAGTCCAGCTTTAGAGTCATCTGAGACAAAATAATCATATATAAGATTTTAGAAACATGGAAAAGCCACCAGACTACCCTTGCACACAAAGAAAGAGTAGTTTCCAATATTTTGTTAGGAATGCTAGCATAGTCTCTGAAGAAGCTATCTAATGGTCTTCCCAATCCCTTTTCAGTCCAGTGCCAGACCTGAAACTTGCCCTATCCACCTGGCAAGGAGTAGGAACCAGTCCTCTTGCTGGCGTCCTTCCACTTCAGATCCCACTGTGATGAAAGGTATCCTGATTTGGGGTGAAAAGACTTCAGAATCAGTGTTCATCTTCAGTGTGTGTTGGACAGTTACAGAAGTTTCTGATTTCCTGTTTCCTGGACCTTAGATTAATATGATGGATGGAAAGAACAGGGTACTTGTTTTTAACAGGTGTAAGAATCCTCCTTCCTAGAGTATTTGTTGATATTTTTGTTTTAAATAAAAAATAACTCATGATGCTGGCATGCTGAAACCCCAGAAAAGGCAGGCTGTTTTACAGAGGAACAGCATTGCAATCAAAAGCGCATTATAAAAGCGATCTGGCTAGAACAGAGATATTGCAAATAAATATCACATTTTCAAAGTCTAGCTGAACTTGTTTCTAACTGTGATAGATATTATGATACTGGTTCACTAGTATTTTTACTTTCATTCTGCTCTTCCTCAAAAGTGTGACCAAGTGTTTTCCATCTCACAGCCAAGGTTGATGGGAATGCACTGTGGAAGAAATAAGAATGATAAGGAAAACAATACCTTGACTGTAGATCTACTTAAACCACCAGCTGAGTGAACGTTTCTTTCTGGCTACCTCCTTGAAGTTACAGCTCTACATTAATTCCATTTCTTAAGATTTTTTTCAATCTTGTATGAAGTATCTTGGCTGTGAGCGAATATAAAATCTTGCATGAGTTTTATAACCATCAGCTCCTTGGAGAATGAAAATTCCCTTTTTTTTTTTTTTTTAAATAGACATATTTTCTACTTGCCCTCATGTTTCACATCTATCCGAAGGGCATTCAGTCACACACTCACTAGATCTATTCTGTTCTCAGGACATTCTGGTGGCCGCTTATGGCCTTATTTTTTGTTTTATTGTGGCCATAAACAAGTACAACTTCATGCTGTTCTCTACAAGGCAAAGAGCCTATGACCATAAATAAAAATATCGCTGGAAAACCCCACGAGGTGGCAGCCTGGTCCTGTGTCTGCTGCCACCCGCCTGCGCCTGCCACAGCAGTCCCTGCCCTGCAGCTTTCAGATTCAGTCCCATGGGTTAACATTGTGCCCGTTTCATTCCAATCACCTACAGAGTAATGAAGGCTTTGTATTTGCTGATAAAGCCTACAAATGAAGCTGTTATTAAGGCAAAGCATATGCGGCCTAGTTCCTTGAGCCTGAAGCTGTACATGGAAACTTTACAATCTCTCTTTAAATAGTCTTAATATAGCATTAAAAAAAAAAAAAACCACAGAAAAAAAAGACACAAAAAAACACCCCCAAAAAAACCAAACCAAAAAAAAGTCACCAAGTATTATCAGGAGTACAACTCAGACTCTAACACCTCAACCTATCTGTGGCATTAATCCATTGATGATACACACCATCACCAGAGTGACAAAGAATCACAAGTCCCTGAACATGTTCACCCTCGCTGCTGCTCTGTCAGGTGCCAGAAGCATCCCTGCTTTTCACCTGTAGATTTTGAATGGAAGATGATGCAGAAAGGTTGTGCCAAGGCAAAGAAGGGAAACAGAATTTCTGCATCCCGGGTCAGGATCCCAGGGCATTGGCTACCCAGGGACACAAGACAAGGTCTGGCTTCATTCCCTTCTGCATGGATTCACAAGGCTGGTGAGCCATGGGAGCAGCCTGTGCTATGACATTAGTGCTGTTATCACCATGGCAGTCAAAGGACACAAACAAGGCAAAATGTTTATTAAACTGCTGGAGGTGGAAGGAAAAAAAAAACATCAACAGAGGCTTTCAGGCACACAAATCTCCTCTCCTGCCTTTTTCCCCTGATCTATTATCTATCCCAAGATTCTTTATGTAAAATATTGCTGTCTTAAAACATAACTGTAAATATCTTCCCCAGCTACATATTCAATATGAAACACCTTCTGGACAGTAAGAGAAAAAACCACAACAACCTCATTTCACATCTTCCCAGGACTGTCCCTTCAGAACTACAGCTGGAAAATTTACTCTGAATCATGTTTTAAGAGAAATTATTATATCCAAACCAAGATATTGTATTTAAGGTACTGTTAACAAAAGTCCAATGCAGATTTAATTACCACTCACAGATAATAGATAATATTATCCATAGAGACTGTTTTCCAGCAAGTTCTTTAACAGGAGCAATTGCCATATCCTATTAAGAAGTGCTCTGATCATGAAATTATGGAAGTTCTGATCCTTTTAAAAGTCTGAACTTTTTCTCTTGCATGCTGCAAATCTGTTTTCTAGATCCTTTTTATACTGCCTTGTGGCTACAGTCAATCATTACCTTCTGCCTTGCTGTGCTTTGTTTCCCATGTGCTCTTTCGATTAATCACGTTTTAATAAACTATATTGACAACATTATTATGCTGTGCCTAATTTTTGTCATGCTGGCATGATAACAGAGCTGGGAGGTGCCAGTTTCCCCCCAAAGCAGGAAAATAATAACAGACTATAAATTGATATTACAACACATGCTCTCACTGGTGGTGCTGTCTGCTTCATGTAACAGGGAATAGCAACGATCCACACAAGGACAAGGCAATGGGCTGATGGAGCGTGGCCATAGCAGGGTGCCTTCTGCAGCTCTGCCATCATGTGGCTGTGCACTCAAACTGGTCTCGCATCCTTTGCAAGGGATTTTTTTTTACATAAATGACAACTCTGTATTCCATAAATGGCATAATTGATATTGTGTAAGCTGCAGATCTGCACCAGAGTACCAGCAAAATAAATGAAAAAAACAAGAATGATCTTCCCCTCTGTTCAGATAAGAGACTCCCTGTCTAATTCTATCAGGATGACGTTTTGCAGTATATAATCTTCAGTTTGTTCATTCCCTACCCCAAGCCAAGTAGTAAATCTTTCATATTTGTTTGGCCTTGGGTCAATCAAAATGGGGTCTCTTGCTGGGTGGCTTTCATCCATCCTGCCATACTGCAGTCATCTCCCCTAAGCAACCAGGCTGAAGCTGAGTGTGAAGCACGAGATGAACATGAGCCCCTAAGCTCCTATCACCATGACTCCCCTGCCTGCTACAAGGCTCACAGGCAGTCTCTGTGTGTGCCAAACCTGATTCTGAAGTGCTCACCCGTGGGCTTACCACCATGATCTCCCCAAGTGTGTCTTTGGTAAGAAAGGAGTGACAGGTGGCTGGTGCTTCTGGCTATGGGTGGAGGCAATACACAACAGCTCTCTGGCATCCTGTGCTGCTACACTTCTTCAGAAACAGAAGTTTAGAAGAGGTGCCCATCACCCCCTCCATATCCACTTTCTTGGTGCCTGCACTCCATGGCTGGGCTGTTTGCAGTGCATAACTCACAGCAGCATGAGGCAAACATGCTGCAGGCAGCAAGAGCAGACACTGGGAGCAGGCAGTGGTCTGCCTACAGGCAGTCAAGAGTCACCCCACTCCACACATGAGGCAACAATTTCCCTGGGACAGCTCAGTACAGCAATACACAGAAGCAGCATCCTGTGCTTATTCATTCCCATCATGATGGTGTATTTACTTTAGTGCTCCTGAAAACCAGGTATCTTAAAATCTTTTGTACCTAGTGCTTATTGCAGTTTGCTGATCCTGCTTTAAGAGTGAAAAACTGAATGATTAAAAGTAATTTCATAATTTCTGCTTCTCTTCTGGTCATACAATTCAAATGGGATTTTTTTCCATGTCATCCCTTATACCATCAGAATATTGACTCTCTTACTAGCGTCTGGGCTCCACGAGAACTGCTATCTTCTGTTACCCAGAGACTTACAGTAAGGGCCAGAAACTCAGGTGCTCACAAAATGATAAGTTAGAAGACAATCTTTCCCCTCGAGTGTGAAGTCTAATTAGACAAGATCAAGGACAAGAATTAAATAACACTATTCCCACTTTATACGTGGGTAGCTAGAAAGCAGACTAACAAACAGTTTTATTTCTGATGTATTTAAACACTCAAAAGTAGCTGGACACCTAAAATTTTTAAAAAGGAGGCAAATAAGAATGCATCCTCTGAAGTTTTGGTCTTGCAGGGGCTTAAAAGCATAAATGATTTTGTTTATACAAATAATCACACTGAAGAGGCTCTGTGTCCCTCAAAAGGACACCCTTAGTCCATCTCAAGGACGAGTCCTAAGTGCATATTGACAATTAACTATAAGACTGATTTTGAAAAGCAACAGGGAATCCCTCTCCTTAGCTGAAAAAGTCATGCATATTAATGATAGCTAAAAAACATGTCTCTAACGTGCCTAGCTCTTCTTCCCTTAAAAGGTTACATACAGGAAAAAAGGCCTTCTTTATCCATTTTTTTTGTCTCCAGTTTGAAGCACAGAAATATCTCACTGCAAAAGCTGGGCATATGGGCAAGCAGGTTTTACATATTTATATTGAATTATTACTTCTCTTTTGTTTTGGTGGTGGCTACTGCTATTGGGCATCCTTGGGTTTTGACGGTCACATCAAAGGAGCGGCTCTGGCGTGAGAACCGGTCAAAGTGAGCCAGATAATTAATGGATTTATTACTGAGGTCGGTTCCCATGATTGTCGGTGGGCAGCAGCCACTGCTGTGTTGTAATCCTCATTCACTCGGTAAAGCACATACTGCCTTAAAAAGGTTTAATGATCCAATAGTGATTTACTAATGGGAATCTTTCTTGTCAGTTTAGCAGACCTTGAAGGAGGACAGAGTGGCACATGAAGATCAGTTTTCAGCAGTATCAAAAAATGGTTTTATTTGTTTTGTTTTGAGATTCCTGTTTGTAGCATTTTTATCCACTAAATGCAATAATAAATTGAAGGGTCAAAGTCATTGTAACTGGGCAGGTATCAGACTCTTTATAACATGAGGGGGGAAGAAAACAGACATTGGCGACAGCAGATTGCAGCTGAAGGTCAGAGATAATTATCAAAAAACATTCACTTCAGCTTTTATGATCGACAAAATGAAAAAAAGTGTGGTGAGAGGGACTGGGACATTCTGATGAAACCTCAGGCTGGCAGCTGGTCCTTGCCACCAGCCACTGCTGGGGTGGCTGCCTTGCGGGGACCTTTCACTGAGGTTGCATCCCCTTTCTGTTGGGAAAGGAAGGAGGGAGGCACCCAGTGGGATGGCTGCTGAAAAAGAGGTCAGGGGACAGAAAAGGAGAGGAAGCAGCTTTGCCCCAGAGGGAAGAAGATGCTCTTGCTGCCCAAGGAGGCAGCATCCCCACCACTGCTCCCCCTTTCCACCCTGGTGCCGCTTCAGAAAAACAAACCCCAGAAAACCCAAGCAAAAAAACTCCCTTGTCCTCCAGCAAAATACATTTGGAAAGCAATAAAGGGAGAACGTGTAGGGAAAAAAAAACCCAGTGTTACCTTATTTTAGAGCTTGTATATTAAAGCCAATAGTTGTGCTGGCAAGTAACATTAAAAATTATGTGAACAATCCACACACAACAGACCTCAGCTTGTTAATCGAGTTGCGAAAAAGTACCTTAAATGCATAACCTTTGTTTTAAACTCCTCAAGGGAGAGAATCCTTTTCCTAAAGAAAATTAAAGTTACTTGTCTCTCTGAGATATATATATAAAAAATACAGCATTCTGAGTTAAATTAAAACTAAGGGGGGAAAAAATATAGGCCTTTAAGTAATTATAATTTTGTCTCCTTAGGTTCATGTATTGCCTTGTAGTAATTTGTTAGATTTTCACTTACAGTAATATCTATGGGTGTTCTTTACAGATAAAACACTTTTCTTTACATCTTCTATTGAGATACTGTTTCCTGGAGCAGTGTGTCCAGAGCTCTTGCAGTGTAACACACATGAAAATGTGGGCAGTGTTCAAAATTTCCCAGCAACAAAAATTTCACTGTTGCATCAAGGTATTTTTTCATCATGAAGACTGTCCTTTGTAGAAGAGAAAAATGCCAAATATGGACTAGGCAGAAAGCAAAATTAAGTCAACACCTCAGAAGGACTGTAGAATAAGGAATAACACTCTTCAGATAAAACATTGTCTAAAACATTTAGCTTTACTTAAATTCAATATTGGCAGTTGTATCTGTAAAAAAAGGACTCTGCCTCTCCAGACCATGAAAGTAATTCAGCTAGACATAATTCATTTTATTTCCATAATCATTTCCTTTTTCTTCTGATATTTGAATACCTAGGGTACAACACTAATACATGCGTCCCAGCCACTATGAACGGAGAAAAATATCCCTCTAAAAATAAGTTATATTGACATCATCTTACAATCACTGTCACCAAGAGAATTTCTGAAATTAATGCTGAATGAGGTGTTGAGTGGTCTTAGTTTTACAGGATTGATAGATGATGACAACACATTATCACCAAATGATTTTGATATTGTTCTGTTGTTTCTTCTGATGAGAAGTCTGATTTTTAAAAAAAAAATAGATCACATATGAGAATATTATTAAGCTTGAAATCCTGTATCTTCAGAGATGATGCAAGATAGGGAGAAATTCAGTTGCCTGGCCAGACACATTTAGTACCACTTAGGCAATTTGGGTTTCCCCAGGACCTGTACAGGACTGGCAGAGGTGACACAGGACACAAAAAAGACCTGCACCCTCCAGAGTGATAGTTGAAGCCCAGCTTAGCACATGGAAAATATTTAGGCAACTGAATGCTGGCTGATTGTATTTACATATTAATAGCACTTCACAACTTCCAGTAGCAACGTTTACCAGGAAAAAAAAACCCAAACCAAAAAAACTCCCAACACAATTAAAATAAAAAATCCCACATACTTCCAGTTAATTATACGTCAAAATGTTTCCTTTATAAATCAGGAAAGGTTTGGTTTACCTACAAGTGGAGATCCCAGCATTTCTAGCACCTTTCTGGTGCTCTTCTGCCTATCATTTCTGGTTATAGTCAGAGTGTTGCTGCAGTCATCCCTTTTGAGACTTTCACACATTAGCTTCCAAACACACAAGTATTTGCTGTGTAAAATGATGAAGCACAGAAACAGAGCACAAATAAAAAGTTCAGTGTTGAGTAAAATTAACTCAGGTGCACACAATAACCTCACACAAATGAGGCTAGGTACACAAAGCTTGCAAGCAAAGCACATCTTTTCTTGAAGTTGGACAAAACTACCAATGACTGTTTATAATCACCGAGGTCCTCATTTGTGTGATCTCAGGCTATCTGTGCCTATAGAAGCAGATGAATACAGAGGCTGGAGAATACAGAGTGGCAGTCCACACTTCAGTAGTATTTTCTGATGTTGTATCTTCTGATTAAAAGATGCTTGTGACCTTTTCCTGTTATAAAGAAAAAATTCCTCATCTACAATAGCTCTAAGAATTTGCCAATATCCACGTCCCAGGTTTATTTTACAACATCCTGATTGAAGTGTCATCTTTCAAAAGAGCTGCAAACAAACATTTTGAAGGCTCACAGTAAGGAGGCAGCAGCATGAACTGGCACCTCCTGGCAGTTTTTCAGGCAGATGTAGTCACAACCATGAGATGATTATTCTACTTTGAATATATGCATTCAGCCCTCGGCCACAGTAGCTGTTTTTTCTTCTGGGCAATACCTAATGCCGGATTTCCTCCGCTTGCAATCAGAGCAAAGAGAGGACAGGCAGTACCGCCTCTCAATTGCCTCTCTCCTCTCTAGGGTAATAATCTTCTCTCAGCAGCCTAAGTGCTTTTTATTTGCATTGCTGAGGGCTAAGGTTTCAAGCCTGCTAATGCTGAGTGACAGAATTGGTTTTTAGTTTTTTCCTTTTAAGAAAAACATTCTAGGAAATTGCATAACCTGCTTTGATCCTCTTGATAACTGGAATTTAAGGTTGCAAACCCACTCATTGAAAAGTTAGTTAAAGCCAACTACTTACTGTTGAACAAGCAGCCTGATTTGCCTTCTTGTGGTATGTGCTATGATCTAGTCCTAAATTATATAAATTACAGACTTTATTCTTCATCTAGGTCTGTTCATCATTGAATGCATATAGAGATAGAAAAGGGCTGAAGTAAGGTTGCATGTGCATAGCCAGGAGTCCTACCTTTTGAATCTTAGGAAACAGCTTTCCTTTGCTCTGTTTTAAAAACTGCATATAATAACATAATACTATATAATAAAATAATAGCAGCCATCACCTGTTAGCACCAAAGCCATCTGAAGCTATTACCTTCTGATGTCTTTCCAACAGCACATGTGAAATATACTTCTCCATTAATTTCGCACTTGGGAAATCGTCATCCACTCTCAGAGAGGTTCCCAACAGGCTAGGGATAAACAGGCATGAAGGATGAGCTCCTGTTTTGTGTCCTGACCTCTCTAGGTGATTCAATTAAAAGAAACCAAACCAAACCAAATGAGAACACAACAAGCAATAGAAGAAGACAAAAGGCAGTACAACAAGGAATAGAGGAGACATCAGCAACTCAGCGTCTACAGATCTGGCCCGTTTTGTGAGACTGAAAATGGGATAAATGCAAAAAGGCTGCAACAAATCCATCTATGGTGCATTGTTTCAGAATGTTAAAATAATGACACTTTCATCAGTGTCTTAGAGGTATTGACCTTTTCTTTCTTTTTTTTTGTTTTTGGAACGAGGGGAAACAAATGATAATGTTTTGCGGCACATCCATTAGATTGAAGCCCTTAGGGGGAACCAAGCCAGGGGGTGCTGTTTTTTAACGTGTTACATGCACGGGAGACCTCCTAACAGGCTCCTAGAAGGCAGGTTAATAGTTAACAGTTTAAAGTCAAGCAGGGCTGCAACCTACTCTTTTTCATGTAAATAAATCCCGCTTTTTATCTACCTGCAGTTCATTAATGTCCTCTTTTTTCTTGAAACTACATAAAGTGAGTGGTACCTGAACTGTATGCTGCTAAACATGCCACTACAGCAGTTCTGTCCTTAATCAAAAAAATTTCATATTTCTCCTGAAACAATACTTCAAAGGATATCAAGGTTGATTTACAGTGCAGGGATTGCAAGGTTTCTTCCCCAACGTTTGTCTATTTTTCCATGGGACAGAATGGTTCAGGCAAATCACAACCCTTCCTCACCTAGGTACTGGAGACCAGCTGATTCAGGCAGGGATAGATTCCATGTTTAACACTTGTGAGAAAGTGATCACAGGGAGTGAGCCACCAAGCTGAGGCTGCTGAGGTTTTTGATGGCAGGTGAAGTACCTGTCTGGCTGTAGGGGGATCACCCTTTTTCTGTTATCTGTTATTCTGTCTTATCAGCTGTTATTTGCACATTCAGACATATAAGACTTTGTGCACATCCTTATAAACAGAGCTTTACACACTTTCCACAGAGGGGCTTTGCAGGTCTCAGATGAAACAATAACAATCCCTTGCCTCTGGCAAGTTAGCTCAAAAACTACCTCCTCTCATTCTCTATATTTAATGATGTCATTGGGTTAAAATTCTCACCTTCTAAACCCTTAGTGTGGATCTGAAGGAAAGCCAAACCTAGAAACCACAATGATTTTTGAGGCTCTCCAGGACAGATAGGTTTGTATCATTAAGCACACCGTCAATGCAGAATCAATTTATAAGCCTGAAAACCAATGCTCTTTACCACTTTTTTTTCCTGCCTATGTCGGAGCACGCTGCATGAGACAGGCTTCCTGGCTGAGCAGGAGGAGCACAAGAGCACAGAGCAGCCAACAGGCTTGTTACCAGTCCACAAGTAGTCCTCAAAAGCAAACAAAAACTGCAACAAATCATCCATAAAACGCAGTCAAAAAGGACTTCATTTAATTAGTGATATGTAAAGACTTTTGCATAGAAAAAAGGTTAACAAGGTAATGCATAAAAGACCGAGTAGGTACAGTATTTTTAAAACAAATATTTTAAAGTATATTTTGCATAATGTTTAACATTCTCAATGCTTATTGCTTTCTCCACACAGCAGAGAAATCAAGTGCATAATAATACATGCTGTGCTCTATTTTTATTTTCTTTTTTTTTTTACATAAAATCTCTAGTTCTTGACTGAATGTATTAAAATACTTAGGTTATTTTAAGTCACTGTAATAAAAAAATGAAAGCAAACCATTTTATGCAGCACTAGTTATCTGGGTATTGACAAAATAATTTACTCACATCCCATTAATACATTCATTTTGGTTTGGAATCAAACCCACATTACAATGTTGGCATGTTAATAGCCAATTTAAAAATTGTCCCTACCATAACTTCATTCATACCCAGAGTGATCATTCTCCCAGAAGCCGATAGTGAAAAGAAGAGGGAACTTGCACAGAATTGGCTAAATGTCCAAACACAGCTAAATAAGTTAAGTTGAACTCTTAAACAACGAGTCTCTTGTATTGGCATGAATCAACTGTATCCAAGTGTGCACACTTTAAAGAGGTGGTTACTTCTGGGTGCATGACAGATTCACTGTTTGTGCAGATATGAGCTAGCACCATGTTTAAGCCATAAAAATGGGTGCCTCAGGGCTCACAGGCAGCACTGAAATGTTCATTAATCTCAGCACTGATAAGATAATTGCTTTTGCCAATGCTATGCTAGATGTCAGAATTTGGCAAGTCTGTACAAAGAAAGTGAACTAAGGAAGCGAGAACTAGACCTGTCAAACTGAACATTCTTCCTGGGCAATGTTTTGGCTAAAAAAAACCTCTCCCCTTCAAGGGCACGCTCTGCCCTGGAACGGTATCCAAGTTGTGAAGTTGAATACAGAATATCGCCTGTCTCCCATACCTGTGCAATGTTATTTGTTTTAGCAGAACACACACACACATATATATTTATTTATTATTTTTTTCAATGTCAGGCACTTATGAAACTCAAACTCTTTTCCTAGCCTGGGTAGACCTGGTAGATGCCATCCCTCACCTCTCTGCCAAACATGGATGCATAGCTGGAGAATTATTAGTTCTAATGTCTACGTATTCCTACGTATTTCGCAGGAAACCTCTACGTGCCGATATGGTCACACTGTCATGAAAGCCACTGCTGCTCCCTCAAGGTGCCTCCAGCAAGGCAAACTGAGAAGATGGTGGTGCCGCCCCGCGTCCTCTCCGACACCTGCGGTGAGGAAGATGACCGTGCCTCTCCTCGGTGGGCTTGCCGGCACCTCTGGGGCCCTTTGGGTGAAGGCGGCCACCCGGGCGGGGGGGACACGGCGAGCCCCGCGCCCGGGGGATGGGGGGTGTGCGGGCACCTGGGCCGGGCACACCTGCGTGTGCCGCGGGAGAGGGGGAGCTGGGAGGGAGGAGGCGGGGGAGCTAAAATGCTCCGACTTCAGTCCCCCAGGGCCGGTAGGGCTTGGAGCCGCCGCCGCCGCCCGGCTGCTGCGGGCTGGCAGTGGCCGACACGGCCAGCGGAGGGGTGATGGCTGTGGCCGCGGCCACGGCGGCGGCCGCGCTCGGGGGCAGCATGGGGAAGGTGCCGGTGAAGGAGAGCGGGAAGCTCTGGGCAGCGGCCGTGGCTGCTGCTGCCGCGGCATGGACAGTGGCCGAGAGGGACAGCAGGGAGGTGGAGAGGGGAGGGACGCAGGGAGCAATGCTGCCAGCGGAGGGAACCCTGAGGGCGGCGTCGGCGTGAGCGAAGGTGGCGGTGAGCAGCGCGGAGCCGTGGGGCGGCACGTCCGAGGAGAGTCTGCACGGCGCGGCCTCCGAGCCGGCGTGGGGTCCGTGTGGCTGCAGCAGAGCGGCCGGGAGGTGGTGGAAGGCAGCGGCCCAGTGGTGGGGGTGCAAGGGGTGGTGGTGGTGGTGGTGGTGGGCCATGGAGGAGGTCATGGCAGCAGCTTCCCGCTGGGAGGCACAGGTGCTCAGGTGAGACACAAGTCTAACGCGCAGCGGGTCAGACGTGTCGAGACCTTCCACTGATGTCAGGTACCTCGCGACCTCTGTCAAGCACTCGCGGAAGCCGATGCTCATGAAATCCATGGCCAGGGAATGAGCATCAAAATAACCTGCAAGGGGAGGGCAAAAGATGTGTTGAGTGTGGAGCTGACTTCCCAGTCAGGTGGAACAGCCACCGCGGTCCGGGCTCAGCTGCCCCATCTCCCCTTTGCCATTTACAGGTTAGGATGTACAATATGAGAAGTTTGATCTGCAAACGATCTCCGTGACCATCCCTGTAATGCAATAGGCTGCAGTTGTTTATGCAGACAATATACAAATGAAAAGAACTATCTTATTAAATGCATATGCTTTTTTCGGGTGCCTCTCATGAAATTCCTCAGCAAGCTGCTGCAGTGCAGTGTTGATCCTGTATGTGTGAACAAGATGCTTATCCACACAAAGAAACAGGCTGGAGATCAGAATGCTTGCATGTACTACCCTGCCTTTTCTTCCCTACACTGGCATTAATCCTAATGCTTGCAAACTATTTCTTGACATTGTGAGATAGTTGTTGTAACTGCTGCCGGGGTCCCATCTACTTCACAGAGTCATTAAGACAATATGACATACGGTGTTACTTAACTACAAACTAAAAACATCTTGTGATGACTCTGCACACACACAATAAAAAGCTTTACTGAGAAAATGTTTTATGTAATGCCATTGCTAATTTGGAGATGGAAGACTGACAGTCATATGGCCCATGAGGTATTTCAACAAACAGCAACTGGAGCTCCACAGGCCCAGGACAAAAAAGCATTTGGAAAAAAAAAATCTTATTAAATGCACATGAAAAGATACTCCCTTTCTAAAAGGGTACAGCATAAAATCTTGTGTTTAAGTTTCACCTCTTCAACCAAAAAGAAAAAAACCATTCCAGTTTTTGTAATTTTCCTGTTTTAGTTTAAATGTAGTCTCCTTGGGGGAATAATATCCTACCCACTCCCGAGCTGGCATGGTGTCTTTCCCTTTGCATTCAATGAAAATTTTTAGTTGTGCATGACTATTATCAAGTGCCCTTATTATGAAGGAATGTGGCAGCAATACTTTGTACCCTCTGTCATGCAATAATCTCCACCTTTCTGAAAAATGCTAGCAACTTGGATGCATTTTTTCACATGTATCAATTTTCAAACTAGAAAGGAGTGTTTCCATTGCTGCATGCCCACATTATAGAATTATGGATGTCATATCTATGGATGTCACCCCAAATCTCCTGCCCACTATACACCCCTTCTTGCCAAATCACAATGGAGCTTTTGCTGCAGGTTATCTTGCTCATCTGAACCTGCGAGAAACTCCATCTTGGCCAGCAGATCAGTGAGCATGAGGGGTCGACGACTCCTGTCAGCAATTGATGATTTCTCACAGCTTTTTTCCTGCTAGGTCCACTGTGACCAAACGATCTGTGGAAATGACATGATTTGAGTGAACTCCTGAGATACAAAGGCCAGGCATGCCAGCAGTGGCGTGATAGGAGGGTACCTTCTCGGGTGCCAGTCAGCCTCGCTGGAGGCTCCAGGACCTCCAGCAGCTTCAGAGGGGCTGACACAGAGCCAAAACTGCTTCCCAGCTCTGGCCACGTGTCAGCCAGCCTGGAAATCCTGAGAGCACTCAGCTCAAGCCAGGGCTTCCCGGCCTCCCTCCCTCCCTCTGGAGTGGAGGAGATGTGGGGGATGTGGTTGTCACCAGCTTCCTCTGAGTCTCAGCTGGTGGCTCTGTGACAAGCCATCCCAAAACCCTGGTGATCCTGGCTCCCTTTCAGTCTTCTATGGTGGCCGAGACACGAAAACAGAGGGTAGATGAGAGCTGGGACTCCCAGGCTCCATTATATTTTGATGGTTATCTTTTCCAGGTTTCCCCTTCACTGGCTTTCCCACTCTGAGAGGGACTTGAAAATGTTACTTCTCATTTCCTTCCAAAACCCAAGAATATCATGCACCACCACACGCAGGCATACATGCTGGTGTTTTGTAGTGAATGGGAAGTCTTGGTTTTACTTCAGCTGTCCTGATAACCCCCTGGGCTGCACACAGGGCACAGGTCATTTGAGCTACATGAACCCATGCTGCTGACCCAGGTGTCAGTCACTCAAAATTTGCAGTGAATCTGCAATAAAACCGCACCAAGGTCTCAGCAAGCAACTCACTGTTGACAAATCCTCCCCTGTGCATGCTTGCATCGTCAGCAAAAAGCCCTGGCCCTAGGCCAAAATAACAACTCAACATGAACAACAGCCCACTGCCTGCACCTGCATCAGGGAGGCAGAAACATGGAGTCTGCACAGGTTCTGGAAGGCATCTGTTTGACCTCCCAGGCAGCTCAGAAAAGCAGAGAACAAACAAAAAGCATGTCATGTTTCCTTCCACTGTGCCCACCTCTGGCTCAGTGTGCTGAGAGGGGCCGACACCATCCTGACTTGCCAAGCCCCATGCATTCCCCATCAGGGGTGTCCTCCTTTCTGCTTGAAGAGGAGGAGGACAAGTCCTCCCCAGCACTCAATGCAGGGGAGCATAAGGGTATCAGGACTCAATTCTCCTTCCTGCAATAATTGCTTTTGTCCACGGGAAAAATTATGAAACTCACTTTTTTGCTGATACAGAAAAAAACTTTTGGCTCACAAGATGAATTACAAAGTAGGAATAACTACACTTGCAAATAAAACAAACATCTGTTTTAAAAACACCCTAAGAAATTATATTTAAAACTGTTACTTAGGTTGCAAATTAAAATACTAAGTGAGCAGGAAATTCAGGCTTAAACTTTGCACAGTACTAATTCTCAAACTTCTTTTTCTTACAGTTTCATAATTCACGCAGTGAGATTACTCTTATCTCTGGGACAGAAAGAGAAGCTAAAGTTGGAGTATTTGAGAAGCAACTGGATATTATATTGATGGGCCACCCACTATGGACTATGGTGTGAAAGGCAGCTGCAGAAATCAGCCTGCACCACTTCTCCCAGCACCCTAGTTCTTCATCCTTCCCCACACTGCCACAGGCATGCCGGTGTTAGCCAGGGCAGGAGACGCATGGCAGCAGTGGCTGACCAAGGAAGAGACTGGACTGCAGAACCTGGGACTGCTAACAACATCCAGCTGCCTAGCAGCAGCTGGAGGCCGGGACTCTGCCAACACCTCTCTCTGTCCTGCAGCTCCCACCCCAGGCACTTCATCCCTGCCCCACTAGCTGGGCCACCTGACCCAGTATTAAAAAATCCCCCCCCATGCTTTTTTCGGGTGGGGAAGCAGGGCAAGGAAGCTTCCTCTTATATTAGGCCTCTGACTGGGTTCACCTCCTGGCCCTCCTGCTGTTGTTGCAGACATCGGAGGGGTGGGAGCTGCTGCAGCTCCTCAGAGGAACAATGTGCAGCATGAAGTGGGGGTCAGGCTGGGATAGCTGAGCCACACGTCACATGGGGAGGACAAAGTGAAACAGCCACCACTTCCCTCAGCAGACAAGCATTGTTTGCTCCGTGCACCAAGTGAGACAGAGCTTATGGAATGCCAGCACAAAGCCACGCAATTAAAGACAGCACCTTCACACACACACACAGAGGATCTGAGTCCAGATTGCACAAGCACAATCAATTCTGGCATTTCATAACTTTCAAGTGTGTAGCTTTACCAACTAAATAGTGCTTTCCTCAGACTTTCTAGATATACACATTAACTTCTTTTTTGAAATTTGCACATTTTCCGAGGAACCAAGAGGCATTTCTGTTACCTGATGGGCAATAAAATTCCTTTCATCTTTCTGAGCATGTTAACCATAAATTTTAAGCTTAAATGGACTCCTAGAAAAACCTCTTTAACACATAGAAAAAATGTGTATCAGCTTGGTGTTAATTTTCACAAATAACAGAACACCAGCCCTCAACATGCTTTCCTATAGCCATCTGTTGTTAGACATGCACTCATTCCAAGTTGAATTTTGTAATTGCTGCAAGGTACAGAGAGAAGTGGTAATTCAATCATGCGCTAAAAACTTTAATTAAAAAAAGCAAAAAAGAGAGAGCAGCAGCTTCTTTTCCAGCCTTTACCTATATGGCATAGTGGGTGAATGAAGAATCAGCTGGTTTCCATTACCACAATTTGAACAATGATCACAGTTGATGGCATGGGATGTGGGACCGTGCTTACGGAATGCCAGCAAGTTTTTCGCTCCAAATAAGTTCCAAAATCATGACTACACAGAACACCTCGTGGGTGGTTGAAATCATTTGGCCTCCAGCCTTGGGACTGTCAGCTTGCACAAGCGAGGTACACTCGACTCCCAGCGCTCGGCTGATATAGTGGGTCAGCCAGTACAGCCATTGTGTCATGCCAGCACCCACTAACAGTGAGGTACCCAGGCCTATGACACACAAACGTAGAATAGAAATACGAGTGCAGAGAGCACTGCTAGCCGCCTGCCTGTCTGCTTTACCAGATACCTAGAGCTGTATAGAGCAAGACTGAGTTTTGTTCTGGTGAATGAGATGGTCTAACCCGGCACTGAAAAGTCTTTACAGAAAAAAGAAAACATTTAATCATAAATTAAAGTTCCTCTCCATCCACTTCCTTTGGTATAGCTGCTGGATAATGAGGTTTAGCATCGGTTTTGTGCTATACAATTGTTGCCACAAACCTCCTGTTTATGTTTGGTGTTTGTGTATTTGTTTTGTCTCCCTGTGCAGATTTCAGTGCTCTTTGGAAACCCCAAACAAATCTCTGACTGGGCTGCCTGTGAATGAAGCCTTTACTCCCACAGTGTTATGAAAGCAAACACAAGCCCAGGGTCAAGTGCTTCTTTTGTCCCAGTAGTTCTTTCCCACGAGTTCAATCCTGCCATTAGCATTGATTTCCACTCCTTTAATCTGGAAACGCCTATCACAGCTCCTCAAAGCACTCTATTTTTTCTCTTTTTTTTTTCTGTGATTTCCCCAAATATTAGAGAAGAAATCCTTGGCTCCTTACCTTTACCTCCTGTCGCCTGCAGCATCTTCAGATGATCCACTGTCATTTGCAGTATTTCCGCTTTTTCTAATTTGGCAGATCCCTTTGAGATAAGAGAAACATATAAATAAAGGCTTATGGGTACTAGAAACTTTAATTTGATATACTTTCCACTGAGCTCAGCCTTATGGTTTCAATTTCCCCTATCATTAGGACATTCTCAGCTTAATTCTTTCATGAGCATCTGCTTCCCAGACTTTTTCTAAGGACTAATACCATCTTCTATCTAGTGATACAAACAGCAACACAATTTTGCTTTATTAGGGCTATAGCTCAGTGTAGCTCTGGCCTTGAAGTTAGTGTAAGATGACATCTTTATGAAATGAGAGAAATATGTGACTTCCTGGACTTCTGTTTTGACAAGAAACACAAATGGAGAGCTGGCAGGACGGGTCTGTATGGTCATCAATGGAGACCCTGCTGCAACATTCCTTTCTGTGCTATTACCGGTAGGTGTCCCTGCGGACACATACCCAGCCCTGTCCCTCTCTTAATCGCCCGTTCTTTTTCAGCATGTCATTTGGCTGCTGAATATTTCATTCTCATTCTCGACTGAAAAAATAACTTCACAGTCCACAGTATTTTAAGTTAGCGAGAGGCCTAGTTTGTAAGGACTAAGTCCTGTGAAAAAGGAAGGGTGTAGCTCCTCAGTCAGTAAAAACCTTTTCTGATAGTGAGGGTGGCTCACAGAGCTACAATAGGTAGTTCAAAAGTAAAAAATACAACTCAGAAGGTAGTATTAATATATAAATAAAACTGCTTTCCCTGTTAGCACTCCCTTCAATATCTGCAGTGCTCCCAGACAACACAAGTGTTATTCTAGTTCAAGAGATCATCCCTAAAAGAAGCTGCAGCCATCGGTGGACCACATCCTGCAAGACATTTTTTTCCCTTAGTTATCATCTGGGCCACCTCACTGTCTCAGCTGGCTTCACCCAGGTTGCATGAGCGCGAGTTAGTCAAGGCTTACACCCTTCTCCGCAGTGCCCGTCTCTGTGATGGTCTCGAGAGCAGCACTGGGATTTGGAGATGAAGGGAGGGAGGCGGAAGTGAAACTAAACCTCCAACTTGGAAACTCCAGTGAGCTGAATGTCAAGGAGCTGGAAGAGGACTGATGACTTTGTCCTTGGCATATTGCAGAAAAATGGTGGGACTTTCTGATCCAAATACAGCGCGTGCTCATTTTTACGCCAACACATTTTTTTCAATCCGCTTATTGCTTTCAATGCTTTCCTCGTACAAAGGTTGGTGTGCATGCGAATTTTTGGTCAGAATTCCCCATTTTACATGTAACTACGTCCTGTAGTTTTCTCAGACTTCATCTTTTCCATAGACACAGTACAAGCTGTCTCAGCGAGAGTGACTAATAGCTAAAAACTGCATGGCGCTGGGTAATTTCCAAAGGCTCTGTAGGACTTGTTTTATAATGTTTGTGGTTTTCAAGAAATAAACAACAAAATGGGACAAACAACTGTTGTCTCTTGCCCCTGTTTATCTAGCTGAAAATATCTCTGTCACTGTTTTGCCAGTACCAAAGCAAGGGCACGGTTACAACTACCAGTTACTAAAATCAAATTGCAGGTGACACAAGCGATGCTCTCACCAATATTCAGATTGGTTTTTAGCCAGTTTTTGTTCAGGCCAGGGATGGAACAGGCCTAATACAGTGCGGTGTTTGCCACGTAGTTACCACTGACATTCAGCACCTCCCACTCCTGCTCTCAGATTTTACTTTCTGGATTTTTTTATTTTACTATTACGAGGAAGTCAGGTTATTTATTTTCAAATGTTTCCTTTTTATTGAAACACCTTGTCAGTTGCACACATCCATAGATCTTCAGACACATCCAGAAAAACTGGAAAATGGCTAAATATTGAATCAAAGCCCAAAGAATAAAAATCAAGATATTGCAAAAAAATTTAATTTGATTGGCAAAAACAAAAAGCCTTTTTTTACAGAAAAGATTGTATTCTAAGGTTTTGGTCTGAAATGTCATGACCAAGGAGCTGTGCCAAAGTTAGCTGGATCCTTCCAGTTTTCCTGCTCAATACTTTCCCACTGAAAGTCCGAATATATTGTTGACTTCACTAGCTCACACAACATAGGCCTACTCCACCTCCTAATGCACTAGTTCTAAAGAGTTATTTTAAAACATGAATAATCCAGACTTCTCCGTTCCCTTCTGAGGAAACTGGATTAATTAGTTTGCAATGGAAAGACTTAAAAATAAAGGTTTCTTAAAGTAGGGGCAAAGGAAATTATATTTAAAGATTTAGAGAGAAGGCTAATTTACATACAGGTTTGGGGGAGTTGTGTTTGGTTTGTGTAGTTTTTTTTAAAATATGGAATAAAGCATATTTTCAACAAAGCCACTACTGGAATTCATTGAAAGAACACAGGCAACATGAACACAGTTACCCTTAAGGGAAAAACAAGCCAAAGAATGGAAATGTTTTTCAGCCTTATAATGAATTATGTTTCTAATAGTTTTGCCACAACAAAGCATTTCATTGAAATGCCTGCTTTGTGCCAGATCAGGACACATACAATATTATTTTAATGAGATTTACAAGAAAACTAACATTGCCAGATGAGATACAGAATTAAAAAAAAAAAAAAAGGCTTACTTGTTTTTCAAAAGCAGTTGGCACAAGCCGCCTCAGCTCTGATAAACTGTTATTTATACGATCACGGCGCCTTTTCTCTATAATCTATTCCCAAAAAAACAAAACACATTAAGTTTATAAAAAGTGTTGAAGGGCAAAAGCACAGCACACATGCAAACTGTCATATGCAAAAAGAAATGAAACATACCCCTCTTCTTTTCTTTCTGGCCATGATCTGAGATGTTGTTGTTGGGGAATTTGATCGAATGACAGAACTATTACTTTGCCTGTGAAACAACAGAAGTAAGTCAGGTGTTGCACAACTTGACAACACTCTTTGAAGACACCTTAGGTCACCATATTACGTATGCTCAGTCCCTCTCATGCCATTTTCAATGCTTAGAAAACATGCCTTGCATTACACTGTTTTTAAAGAGAGAGACATTTCAATTTTGACTGCCCCAGCATGTCTTTTGAATTGACAGAACATTCTGTTAGAAATAAAGTCCTTTTCTGGAGACAGTTCACTGTCCAGCACAGTGGATTTTATTTTCTTTGCACATAGAGCCCTGCCTACCAAGCCCAAACCCACGTGAACCATCTCTATATGCCAACAGAAGTGATAAGTGCATGTACACGATGACACAACCTCTGCCAGGCCTGCTGGGTTTTGATGTTCCTGTCCATTGCTATGCAAGTCAGTAGATGCTCAAGGATGACGCCAATTGCTCAGCCTGGGTCTGTTGCATTGTTCAGCATGGGGAGCAGAATTCAAAATCCACTTTTGAAACTATACTACCCACGAGTACGAAAAGGCTTTTATGTCACCATGAGCGAGCGAAAAAAAATCTAGTAGCCTTTAATGCTCATTTGGCCACTGATGCGGATGAGGCGGAGGTCCAGTAGATGAGCCTCTAAACTGGCAGGACCAGCCCCGAAGCCCCTCACCGCCCCTGCGGGGAGCCCAGCCCGGCTCTCCCTGGGCAAACATCACTGCTCGCCCTCGCCTCGCACGGCGGGTTTGCTGAAGTTAGCTGCTCTGCGATCCCTGCTTACTTTCCACGGCTCATTTCCCGCTGGCGCCGATTCCCTTAGGTTGTTCGTCCCGCTCAGGACCGATTTTGGAGAAGGTCTGATTGAAAATGGCAAACTAAGCGGAGCTAATGAACCGCAGCCCCGTGGCTCACACGCTGCTTGGGTGCCTCGCGTAATTCCGAGGCTCGGGCAGAGAGACCGCGGGGCGAATTTCTGGTGTGCTACCAACCAGCTGCGGGGCACCCGAGAGCATCCCGCTCTGCCCTCGGGGGACACCCTCTTCCCCCGACGGGGCTGGCCGGGTTTCGCCCTCGCCCTGCCCCATCCCGGGGCGCGCCCCGGCGGCGCCCCACTTACCCCGAGTAGTTGTTCTCACTCCCCACGTCTATAGTCTCGTCCATGTCGCTGTCTGAGGTAGTTTCCTCGCAAGGTCGCTTCATCGTGAGCGCACAGGGCGCGGCGCAGCTGACAGCCGGGGCGGGGGCAGAGATAAATAAATCCGGGGATGCGGGGGGGGTGCTCCGGCACGGTGCCGCACCGCCAGCAGAGCGAGCCCTCTCTGAGGCGCTTTCCCACGCCGCGGCACAGCCTCAAGCCCGACGGCCCGCCCCCGGCAAGGCCCGCCCTGCCGGAGTG
>VWZF01004788.1:0-145479 GCA_013396755.1 Sclerurus mexicanus
AACTACAGGCCAGTCAGCCTGACTTCAGTGTTGGGGATGGTCATGGAGCAGATCATCCTGAATGCCACCACGTGGCATGTGCAGGACAACCAAGGGTTCAGGCCCAGCCAGTATGGGGTTAGGAGAGGCAGGTCCTGCATAATCAACCTGATTTCCTTTTATGACAAGTTAAAACCCCAAGCAAAGGAGGCAAAGGCTGTAGATGTAGTCTACCTGGACATCAGTAAAACCTTTCTGCTGTCTGCCACGGCATTCTCTTGGAGAAACTGGCTGCCCATGGCTTGGGTTGGTGCACTGTTCACAGGGTAAAAATCTGGTTAGTTGGCTGGGTCCAGAGAGTGATGGTGAGTGGAGTTACATCCAGTGGCCCACCAGTCACTAGGGTTCCCCAGGGTATTGGATCCAGTCCTGTTTAATATCTTCATTTATGACCTGGATGAGGGGATCAAGTGCACCCTCAGCCAATTTGCAGATAGCACCAAATGGAAGTGTTGATCTACACAAGGCAGGAAGGCTCTGCAGAGGGGTCAGACAGACTGGATCGATGGGCCAAGGACAACAGTATGAGGTTCAACAAGGACAAGTGCTAGGTCCTGTACTTGTGTCACAACAACCCCATGCAACGCTGCAGATGTGGGCAGAATGGCTGAAAAGCTTCCTGGAGGAAAAGGACCTTGGGTTGCTGGTCAACAGCTAGCTGACTGTAAACCAGCAGTGTGCCCAGGTGGCCAAGAAGGGCAGTGGCATCCTGGCCTGTATCAGAAGTCATGTGGCCAGCAGAACCAGGGAGGATATTCATTCCTTGTACTCAACACTGGTGAGGCCACACCTCAAGTCCTGTGTCCAGTTCTGGGCCCCTTACTACAAGAAATAGCTTGAGGTGCTGAAGCATGTCCAGAGAAGACCAACAAAGCTGGTGAAGAGTCTGGAGCATGAGTCTTATGAGGAGTGGATGAGGGAGCTGGGGTTTTTAGCCTGGGAAAGAAGAGGCTCAGAGGGAACCTCATTACTCTCTGAAACTGCCTGAAAGGATGTCTCTTCTTCTAGGTAACAAGTGACAGGATGAGAGGAAGCAGCCTCAAGTTGCTGTTTCAAGGGAGGTTTTGTTTAAACATTATGGAAAAATTCTTCCTGGAAAGCACTGTCAATCTTTGGAACAAACTTCAGAGAGAGGTGATGCAGTCCCCATCCCTGGAGATATTTAAAAGATGTATAGATGTGTCACTTGGGACCATGGTTTATTGGTGGTCTTGGCAGTACTGGGTTAACAGTTGAACTTGATATTAAAAGTCCTTTCCAACCTAAATAATTCTATGATTCTATGATCTTGCCAACATATACATGCACCTTAATCTTAAAGATGCTACACAGTAGGAGAAAACATTTACCTGCTTTTCGGCACAAGCACATCACAATTTTAATTCAACCTGGAAACACAACTTAATTCAATTTGGAAAGTTGCTTTTCTTCCTTTCTGCTTTTGAATATCTGCTTTTTAATAGCCAACCAACCCCACTTGTTAAATTCAAAGAAAAGTCCCCACTATCATCTGAGAACCCGTAATAATTTTTCCATGTCTGGAACACCCATTTATAAAAGAGTAATGTGTGTGTTAAATGTGATGTGCTCCTGTATTTGCAGCTGTGGCTCTGTCTGCTGCAGCAGTGAGCAAATGAGTGTTCCCCGATCACATTGATATTCCAAACCAACCAACACTGCAGCCGCAGGTGAACTGCTTTAAGGTCTGGCCAAAGGTAAAGCAATAGAAGGCCACTTAAGAACTCAAAATATTTCATCTCATTTTCCCTTAAAGTCTACAAGCACTGCAGGAACCTTCACTCCAACTGAACACAGCATTAACTGCAGAATGACTGCAAGAATTTGCCTTGGCATCTAGAGGCAAAAAAGCGCCAACAGCGTCTTACACTTGCAGCCATTTCCTTGCTTTTCATTGCTTCATTTGCTGCATCCCCTACCATGTTTTAGCTCAGGTTTGTTAAGTATGTGAGGCAAAAGGATTTTTTCTCTTGCTTATTACTTTATGCAGTACTCCCATGCAGAAATTAGGGCTCTCCAATAGTGCTAATTTTCTTGAAGAAACCATTTTGGTTTGTCCTGCAAACAGAAGTGAATGTCATGAGAATGACTGTATAGAAACCGAATAAATATAGAAATTGTTTAAAATCAAATAGGCACATAAATTGAAGCATTTAATCAGAGTTTTATGTTTTAGGGACACATACTTACCAGGATGACCATGTAGCATAAAAAAAAGAAAGACAATTGATTTGTAGTATGTCCCTTTGTGACCCCTAGCCTCAGCCATTCAGTCAGTATGGAGAATGAGGAGACTTTACCTCAAGCAATGTTATGTCTGTCATAGCATGAAAACAACCCTCTCTGAGTCGTCATTCTCTTTTTCCTCTAAACTCTTGCTCTTGTCAGGTTGCATTATACATAGATAACACAAATCTTGAAGACATGCCCTCTGGTTAAAAACTGAAACAACAATAACAACAAGAAGATCTCTCACACAGCATGCCAACGTGAGTGGGATTTAATCACAGAGAATTGGAGCATTTAAGAGCAGTACTTAGTAAAATAATAATAGAAATCTTGGTCGATAAACACAATGATAAGTATAAGAAAAAAAAACAACAACAAAAAAAGAAACTATCTATTTAATGATTGTTCATTCCTCATCCCTAGAGTAATTTGTTAACTCTACTGAAAAGCAGTCTTATCTATTTAAAATATCTATTAAAATATTTTGTTGGATCCATGCACAAATCAAAATACTGAAATTGAATAATGACTTTGTCTGTTACCTATTTAGTGGTTATAGGTCTAGGAGGAGAATTGACACTATTGATGACGATGATCATGATTAAAAAAGGAACTATGCAATGGGATAAAGTGGCAAAAAAAAAAAATCTCTTGAGCAACATAGTAGAGGTCTTCTTGTGAAAGAGAGTAGAGAAAAAAGGTACAGAAAGAACAGCATCCCTCTGAGCTGTTCACATTCTTCCTCTAAAACATTTTTGACCTCCACGGGTACTAGATGTTTGTTTTTTTTTTCAAAGATTCTTCTGTACACCTCATCCCATATAGAAAAGCACATACAATTTCTCTGACATCGGTGCAGAGATTCAGTTTGCCTAAGATTAATGTCTAGAACAGCAGAGGATTCTGTACGATTAATCTGCCTCCTTTTCTCTAATAACAAATCACTGTTTTGAGGAATATTTTGCTTAAGAATATTTAGAAATATATGACAGTGGGATGACTGTTTCTATATAGAGAAACAATCCTCATTTTTCTTTTCATCAATATAAATTTAGAATCAGTTCCTTAAAGCACAGGGTTGCATTGATTTCAGCTGAGTGCACAGAAGCAAATGGAAGCCGTTTCTGCAAAAAGTTGGTGCAGCAGATTTCACACCATGAGTGTATAAATGCAGGAAGGTAAAAGTTCAGTTTCAGGGCACTCCTTACACTGCAACTTTTCTGGTTGGGGTGAACTATAAGAGGCTTTAGTTTGGTTTGCATTTGCAGGGACCTGTTACAGAATTATAGAGCTGGAGAGAAATTCATGAGAATTTCCTGAACTTCTATCCTGTTAGAATCAGCTGTACTTGTTATTCCAGCATTTTGATTTTCTTGGCTGTTATTAAGACCTCCAATATGGAAGTCTGCATACTCTCTTCAGGCAAACTGGTACATCCGTTCCTTTAGAGTTGAAAAGTTTTCCTTAATTTATGTCCTTAATCTTCTCTGGCACTGATTATTTTTTCCCTTTTCTATTATACAAAAAGGGAATATATGATTGCCCTCCTCTTTGCAGAAACTGTGTATTTAATAGTATGTTATCATGACTGAGATTGAGACTCCTAACAAATTTCACTGATGACAAAGTGTAAAATTATTTTGTTTTGCATTAGCAATCTTCTTAATAAAATGCTGAACATACAGAAAATAAAAAATCTTCTGCATGACATTAGGTTGTAAATATTCAAACGCATACCTGAAGATGCATAGCCCTATATTTAGACCTTATTCTGTTTCTTTTAAAAGATGGATGAAATAATATTCTAGAACAGTGAAACAGTCTGAAAGTAAACATCCAAATTGTAAATAATTTATTATATTGAGGGAAAGTAAATGCAAGTTCTGTGCTAGAACTAGGACTATCTACTAATTATCAGAAAAAAAACCCCAGCCTGTAATGAAGTTTTTCTCAAATCTGACAGAAAGCTCTTTCTCACAAAATGGTATCACATTATAGGTGTGATGTGAATATTCTTACAACTTCTGCATCTTAAGAGCATTGTGAAAAATATTTTATAAAATATTAGTGTTGGGTTGTGGAGGTACAAAGCAAAGTGGTTAGCAGACTATGAGTAATTTCAGGGTATATTTTTATTTCAGGCTATCTTTCCTCACTTCTATATAAGGCTTCCTAATATGGGTTCTCATATTCCCCTTACTGTAAAATGTATTAATGACATCATTAGTAATACCTAACCATGAATCCAACATCATCTTAAAAAATAATGAAAAAGGGTTGATGGTGTAGATACTCTTCAAATTAATAATTCTTTTCAGTCTTTTATAGGTTTCTTGAGGGTTCCTTGTTTACTGTCCTTATAAACCACATCTAGCTGTTAAGTTTGCAGTAATTATTATGCAGTAATAAATTTTTACTCCAATGCTGGGGTCCTAGGAGATCTGACTTAGTAAAGAGGCATTTTAATTATATCATACTTTCTGATAAATTGGGGGACAAAGGTAGTTGGACCCTGAGTCAAAGTCCAGTTAAACATTTCAGTAATTTTTCAAATATGCAGCCATATAGTGCAGGCAGATAGAGGTAGGGCTGACAACTGAAGTGTCAGTTTAACAGCTGCTTCATTTCACTATCTCTCGGCTCATAAACTTTATTTTTAATGAGCCTGCCTATAAGACCACTAAAAATGACCTTCACAGAAAACCAAAAGGACCTACAGTGGTGACCAAAATAGCTTTCTTGGGCAGTGTCACACTGACCATAGCACAGAAAATAAGCAGTGTGGTGAGATAGACATTATACTAACTACTGATGAGAATATTCTGTATTTTTCTGCAGGAAGATTATTGTGATATCTGTGTTAGTAATCCACTACCTTCAACTCATACTAATCTGGACATCTTGATTTGCTTTAATAGTATTGCACCAATTATACATCAACTGAGTCAATGGCCTGTGATTTTAGAGTTGTGTTTAGGAGGTATAAGCTCTTTTACAACAAGAAAATACATTATTTAACTTATTATAACTGATAATAAAGAGGCTGTTAATTCTTATCCTTCCCTGCTTGTTGGTCTTAGTCAAAACTTTGTCCTAATTAACTCTAATTTTCACTCACTTTCCTTACCTAAACACATTGCAACCTTCTGTTCTATTACACTATTTCTAAGGGTATGCTGCTAGTCTTACTCAAGGTGGTGTGAGCCTGGAGGGGTAGCTGAAGACCAAGGAAAGGAACTTCTGTGTTGGAGCTTGAGTGGATTAAAAAAAGGTGCTCTGGAAGCTGTGTATGAGTGATGTGGCCCTAGGGAGGAAGGATACTTGAGTTGGGAAATTGAGCTTTCTGGGTATGTCATTTTTTAAAAAAAAGTTCCAAATTGATCTATAATTTTAAGAGCCAGTAATTCTGAGATGCTTTAAACAACCTGGCTACTTTTGAAGTAGGTGTAATAATTTAGTCCTGGAACAACGTGGGCACTTGCTAGACCTTTTTTATCATTGTGTCCTAGAGCAACCAAAACATCTTGCTGAAAGCACTAAAAGGTATATTACAGTTCCCGCTTCTGCTGCTAGAGATCTGTAAAATTTTTAACTGAAAACAGAGCTTTACTTGTTCAGAAGTATAAAACCCAGTCAAAACTAGGATCATTTTAATTGACTATTTGCATTCCAAAAGCAGCTGAAACCAAGACTTCTGTGTGCTCTGGATGGTCCAAAACTGCCAACAATTTGGCCCCTCCCATCTTTAAAATGAGAGTTTAAAGTCCTGTAGAAGCATGAAAAACGAATGGGAAGTGGATGTACAGATGAAGCAAAAGGAGGCAAAGTAATACAGTACAAAATAACCTGCTAAACAATTTGACAGCCTTCCTAGCAGTGTTCATACAAGCATAAGAGCACAGTAGACTTTTTATGAGGGTTGATCATATTGCTGTTATTACTGGTATTAAAAGAATATCTTTGTTCTCTCTTAAACCCTGCCTTCAACTTATATTATGCCTTTCCCAGTACATCCTGAGGCACACGTTAAATCTGGGAGTTGAGCTTTATGAACTGTCTTTTATGTTGTGTGTTATTTGGGTTTCACTAAAGGTACACTGAATATTGTTATCCCTCAAAATCTGGAAATATGTTCTGGGGTCTCTGAACAGCTGGACAAGTTCTAGAAAAAGTTCTACTCTTATGTGATACTGTGCTGGCTGATGCTCTTTTAGCTTGCTACTCAGACACAACGTGTGAGTCAATGAAGCAAATGCCAACATTTCACAGGAAGAAACACAAATCAAGTTCATGTTTGTTTTTGCTTGTTCCCAAGAAAGCAGTTCATAATATTATCTATACTGTATCAGATCCCTGAATGTACTGAAATTAATTTTCTTCAATTATCACGTTTTTTCCTCTGCTATTATTTTCCTACACTATTACTTTCAAAGCCTTCTTGTAAAAGGAATAGAAACTGCACTAAATTATTTCTGCAAGTAGGCTTCTTCCCTGATTATTCATTACAATATTCTGAATACTAAGGACAGTATTTCTGTTGAAATATTTGTTAAAAAAACCCAAAACCAAACAACAAAAAGCCAAAACAAAAAACATATAAACAAAACAATGAATGGTCTCAGTTCTCACTGAATATTTTTTTCCAAATATTACTCATACCATTATGCTTGTACCACTGTACTCACAGTATAGAATAAATTCACTCCCTCTCCATGATGCAGCAAGCAGGTATTCTCCCAAGTCTTACGTATTTCTAGGGTTTTGGCAAGGCTGTTGTGGTTCATAACAATCCCCAGCTGCTATTAAAGATGACTTAAGGCCATAGATGAAATTTGAAGCAGCCACTTTGCCCAGCCCCAGCTGTGTTACATATATCTAGTTTGTCTGAAGGCTGATTGAGAGTGTAACCAAAATATGAACCAAAAGTATGAAAAAAACCCACTGCTTAGAGTCCATATGTCACAGGAGGGTTGCATTTTTTAAATTTCATTCATGAGACTTATTTTGAACCCTTTCAAACACTGTGCTACTTTTGCTATATATTCTGCCCTTGAGTCTATCCTTTTATTTTACTTTGTTATAACAAAGGTCCCCATATCCACACAAAGTGTCTGGGGAGATCTGGAAGTGGCAAAAAGTATCTTTACACTCTTCCTTCCATATCACCATCACATTATCACAGAATCATCAAGGTTGGAAGAGACCTTCAAGATCATCTAGTCCAACCATATGTTACATTAGTAATTTTTCCCTCTATATGTCAGTACTAAGGCCAAGTTAAAAATCAATTAAGATACATTTATAAAGATGAAGTCCACATTTTGGTTGCCAGTTGCATAGCATTTTCTCTTCATCCGTCCTGCTTTGAGTGAGGTCTGTCTAGAGTAATTTTCTTTTGTTTAAAACCCTTTCAACTCAGGATATTCTATGTTTCTGGGATAATTTAGCTTTCAATTCAGAAGAACTTGTGTTTGTATACATAAATTCATATGCATATTTAAAAATAGACTGTTTAACCCATGTGCTCTTTTTTTAGCCTCGCCTGGCCTTGTCATATCTTGGTGATACACTCTGCATCTTCCTGGGATGCTAAGTCAGCTCCGAGAATTAATCAGATCCACAAGTTCAGCTTCTTATCAGGAGGATACTTCTACTAGCGTATTTGTTTTGGATCACTAGCCCTGAACAGATCTGCTGGGAGAGCTACTGCTAAAGTGTGCTCTCCTATGCAGATACACAGGAGCAATTCATAACTTAATTTGCGTTTCTTGAAAAAAGCAAACAGGATTGTTCCAAGTTAACACCTTTGTGTTAGTGCTACAGAACACAGCACCATAATCAGTTTTCAACTAAACCATCTCTCTTGCAATGACTAGCCAAGGTGGGCTGGCAGAGATGAAAGGTCTACTTTCCCATAGTAAATTAGATTATAACAAGTACTGCATTAGTATTTATTCCTTTCACAGCTTTTAGTTGTTAAATGAGTGGCAACCATGGTTGTACAATTATTCCACTGAGGAAGGACAGTTTCATGAAAGTAGATTAAAGCCACAGTCCAGCCCATGAAGTTCCAAGAATCAAATGGGTGAAACACTAGAAATTCAGTATCTTTCGGTATAAAATTAATGTTTCTCTTATAAAAATCATAGTTCTGTCATCATAGTCTACTATTTTGTCTTATCTTTAGGAGGATAGACTTTTTTTTTTACCAGTTTGAACATTTAATATTTTGGCTGTGTTTAGAATTTATCATACCTTTTTCTCAGTAAAGTAGGTTCTGATATTAATTTTGTTCTTCTGGTACAGATTAAAGAGCACCTTGCCAAGGGACAGAGGATGTTGGCTGGTGATGGCATGTCCCAAGTAACCAAGACACTATTGGATTTAACGCAGAGGAAAAATTTTTATGCTGGGGACCTTCTAATTTCTGTGGAAATTCTCAGAAATGTTACAGACACATTTAAAAGAGCAAGTTATATCCCTGCATCTGATGGGGTACAGGTAAGAGAAGCATTGTAAAGGTAATGTTTCAGTTGATGGAGTTTTTGTCAGTCCATGTCAACTGTTTTATCCGCTGCAGAAACTAAATCTTCTGAATGAAAGATATTGTTCACATAAAACTATGATACAAGTGTAAAATAGGAAAAAGACTCAGCTACGTTTAATAAGACAAATATCTAAAACAATGCATCAAGTGAAAAATGTAAAATACTTTCTTTGTAACATTCAGTATCTTTGTCTTTCAAGGTTTGGTTTGATTGATAGAGGGGTGATGGTGTTTTTTTGCACTAAGCATTTCACTAGTGTTTTTTCCAGTTCATTTCAGTTCAAAACTAGTTCATTTCAGTTCAAAATCTCTCCACAATGTTATGTAATTCTGGCATCACTTCTTCAATTCAGACAAATAAAGCTCATTAAAAGTGCTCAGGAGTGATGGATAGTGCGTTGATATGAATTTTCTATTTCATGTGTTGGATTAACTCTTCTTGTAGAAGAGGGCAAATAAAATGCTGTCAGAGCTAAAACCACTGTAGTTATTTCTTCAAAATGGGTTCCAAAACTCATTGTGTAGTGTTCATTAAAATAAATATTACTCAGGACTTCTAAATCAGGATATTGTTTTCATCTATATATGAAATTTTAGACATTTTTAGACTACAGATGTACTGAAAAAAATACTAAGATGGTATATATATTATTTATGAAAAAGAGAGTTTAATGATCATTCATAAATTACTATTGAAGCTATTACTGCAGGTCATGTGCACATATTTATTTATGCAACAGCAAGCATAGGTTATAAATACACTTAGGAATATATACATGAAGATGAAGGGAGATATCTTGGAAAAGACATTTTTTCCACATTTGTTTTCAAGAGCTTGTGGTTATATTTTACCTTTTCTTGTGTTTCTATGCACAAAGAATATTAACTTCCACAATGAAACCAATATTTCTTGAGTTTGCCAGTAGCCAGCTGAAAGTACTGTGTAGTTTGTTTGGGTTTTTTTAAACAGTGCTTTTCAAAAAGTATTTTTAATGAACAATCTGTTTTGTTTTGTTTTTTTCCTTGAATGAGAGACAGTATCTTTTCCTACTTTAATGAAGTTTAACCATTAAACAGAGTGTTATTGACTGAAAATTTTTCATGCAGTCAGGCAATCTGATAGGCCAGTGTGACTTCTTCATGGTTCACAGGCACTACAGAAATCTTAGAGCCAGTCTTGAGCAACTGCTTGAAACAAGTGGTTTTGTTCACAGGCTTAGCGGATCAGGTCATTTGCAGTTTACACACATTAGAGAGAATTTTATTCTTTTCCCACTAATGACAGTGCCAGGAGTTCTGTTCACTTCAGCAGTGTTTCCAAAATTCGTAACAGCATTCTGGCAGAATGTGGCTAAATTATTGTCTTGTTTTAATAATTTTTAATTAATAATTTTGAAGTGAAGACATGAAAATTTGTAAGCCACACTCTGAAAGAAATAAGGAAGGGTTTGTCAAACCAAAGAAAAATGGCTGTATTTTGGTATTTACATGCCTAAATATGAAGAATTCTTAAATCCCAGCTGAAAAAAAAGCGCTGAAACACAAAATCAGAAAAAAGTAAAAGTAAAAAAAATAAAATTGCAAGCTAAGGTAGAATAAAGAGAAAACAATGCACAGTGTTCAGGAAAGTAAATGAAATCAGAATTAAACATATGTTTTGCCCAGTGGATATATTATGCAATGGTCCCATTACTGACATCTGATGATATAAAATGAAATCCTGTCTCAGTAATATAAGTTTAAAGTTTACTGTCAATTTCTGAGAAATGTGGATTTTTTCATATGTGACAATATTTCATATTCTACCATGCTCTGGAGGATTGTATTTACTTTTTATTTTTACTGTCACATATTTTCATACCTTCTAGTCCATCATCAAAGTGACAAAAAGGTGAAAATGAAGTTAATTTGCACAAAAATTCTTCTTTCTGTAGAAATCTTGTGTGGTGTTGTAAATACATTCTATTTTTTGAACTAGATAAAGAGTAGAATTGATGGATAGTTGATGGATTTTTGTTTTAAAAAAATTATCAGAAAGTCATGAGTGAGATTTAAAATTCCTGAAAGTTGTAATTTATCATTTTGCATGATGTCAGAAAAGTAGGTTAGGGTGAATTGTGGGTAATAGTATTTTTTAAGATCCCTACAAAAAGAAGACTTGCATTAAAACTGAGAAAGGAAAAGTATATTTATTTCTCATACATTCCACCCATCTGGATAGTCCCTCAACTGCCTTATCTCTGGCTTATATCTAGTATTAATATTCATGAATAGTGTAGAAGTTGTGTTTCAAAGATCCCATAAAAAATGAATGAACAGAAAAGTGAGATCAAATTTGAAAATTTCAGACTAATTACTCAAAATGAAGGTGCTACTGCCTGATATGCTGCATAGAAAATGCCACTTGTTTAGGCAGACAGATACCAAGAGCAAATTCTAAATTATGGATATCTAGTGCCAAATTATTTATTATACAACTCTTTTTCCTTTTGCATCTTTTAACCTTTTTTGCAACAATATTTATGGTTACATTGCATATACAGTGTCAGGAATAAAAATAAACATGTATGAAGCAGTTAAACAAGGTTTCCTGCATCAGTGAACGAAAAGTATGGTACAGTAGCAGAAATGATTGCAAAACAAGAGTCATTCAATTCTGCAAGCAAGGTCTTTCATTTAATATGTGAATTACTTTAAAATACCCTGTATAGGTACACAAAGGCAATGAGAGGGCCACTGTACTTATGTAAGAAGGATTCTACCAGGAAGATAATAAAGTTTTTAAATAAGCATAATGTAAGCAGCATTTTAGAACACTATCCAGAACTGGTCTGAAAGTGCTTCAACTACCTTTCAGGACAGGATGGCAGAGTTGTACAATCCCTGATATAGGGACCAACATGAAACAAGGTTTCTCCCCAAACAAGTTACAGCAATATAATTCCATTTATATTAGCCACAGGGACCATTGCTGTCAGTCAGGGATTAACAGGGATTGTCCAATCCCTTTCCCCCCTCCACGTTCCCCCTCCTGCATACACATTCCCTGTGCTGAAGTCCAAAATTGGAGGTGACTTAAGGCTATCCGTTAATTCCTCCTAGGAAGGAATCCTTCTCTAGCTGTATAAAAGGATTTACAACAGCTTTATGCCTGCAGAGAGGGTCAAAGAATTTGGACTGGAAGAGAGAACTGCAGCCATTGTATTACAGAAGAAAAAATTGAAAGGAAGGAAATTAAATTAGGAAAACATAACTGTCCGTTCCCAACTGTAACTGGCATTATCATCACAAAAGCCTGGGCAAAAATAAAGGACTTCAAAATTTGGCTCTGGCTGTCCCAACATTTTCTGTAGTCACTAGATCAGTAATATGTGAGCCCTGCCATGAAAGGCAGGAGTTTGAGTCTGCAGGGAGGTCTAGTTTTAACTGCAGTAATACCTTCAGATCACATCCATAATGCTTCTAAAATTTAGCCTTTATAACTGTCAATCATGTCACTAAAGGGCAGTGTTGTTTCTTGCAGCATTCTTGCAAAAAACAAGAGAATAGTCAAAGCAGGAGAAAGAATTTTTAACCCTTGCTCTCCTGTCACATTTTTGCACTGCATCTCATTATTCATTATTGAAGCAGCAAATCCATTTACTTGTCCTCTTTTTAGTTCACAAAACATTGCTGGTATTGCTGACTGAAAAAGTTACATACGTCTCAGCCTCTGCTGCTACCATAAATGTAGCCAGGCATAAAAATAGAGAAAAAAAAGATCTCAAGAAGAAAGAGAGACATTCTTGTTACCAAATTCATATACGTCATTTATGGTTTATTGGCAAGTACAAAGTGTGTATTAAGTTATTGCTCATCTTTTGTTTGTGCTTGAGTCTAGAATTATTTATAAGATTTTTCACATTTATTTCTGTCCATTTTTGGTCATTTTAATGCTTTCATGTAACTAAAATAAACATAAAATTTAATTAGCACATAACATTGTTAACAAACCTATGTAATTTATCATCTCCAAAAAACATTTTAAAATCCTGAATGTTTTTCAGACAATCTAGGCTCCTCTCAGATAGATCTGATTATATGGACATGGATACTTTTGCAATTAAGGCTTAGACTGTTTCTGCAGGGGGATCAGTGGCTACAATGTATTGCAAAACTAGTGTCAAAACAGCTCCTTAGTATGATAAATTATCCCACACTGAACTCCATGCTGCTACAGCTGGACTGCTGTTTACACCTGAACAAGTTAAGGTTAAAATTTCTGTCTACTACATTTCTACAGTATTGCACTGGAAGAGTGCAGAACTACTATGTTTTGAAAAGCATTTTCCTCAGGCAAAATGTTCATAAGGCTGACTCTACCTAGTAGAACTCTTGTCCACAATTAAAACACCCTAGAGTAGCTGTAGTTACAGTGCCATGAAACTGCTTTGGCCAGTTTAGTTTATTTTACCTGGGGGAATAGTCAAGATGTACATTTTTGCTAGATGAAGTTGCATTTGCACAATTATGATTTGAATCTGGTTAAGCTGGTGAATCCTTTATAATGAATAATAAACATGACTCCTTCATTGTGCTTTATTCTGCTACTGAAGGCCTGAGAGAGATTAAATGTATTCCAAATACATAAGCAGTATAGTATATTTTCTCTTCTTATCTTCAACTTGACTAGAAAGCTTTCTTCAGTAATGCTGAAAATTGGATCAAAAAATGAGAACATTTTTCTTTTATGTCCTATCATTAGTTCCCATCATCCTGTTCAAAAGCATACTTGTAATTTTCACAGAAGCTTGCTGAGCCATTTTGTCTCTTCTCATGGAGTTTTTTTGTCTTACTGAAGCTTATGGATATTTTGTTACTGACTTCAGTGAGAGAAGAGTTGTGGCCTCATTATGTACAGGATTATTTTGTCCAAGTTCAGCAAAGTGTCAGTCACCTCTATATTAGCTTTGGTCAAGTTAAAGCAATTTTTAACCTTCTGAATTTTATAGTTAGCATAGTTAACTTCCTAATGGTTAGGCAAAGATAGATCCTCTTGCGTCTCAAGTGGTTAGTATTAGGGCTAGATTAAACTGGTAAAATGTTGTTATGTAAAAATAGTTTTCACAGGTTTTATTCAATTTTGTATCCTAAAATATTTTACTTATATGGTTGTGAGATATCTAAAGTGTCTGTGATGTCTCATATTTTGACATTAATATCTTTGCAAGTATACTCACCAAACACTAAGGTTGAAAGCTATTTCTACTCTAATTTTAGTCACTGTGTAGTTGAACGGTTTGTACTCTCATTAATAGTGAGTTAAAGTTACTTCTTACTTAAACCTTATTTAAGTCCTTTTTATCCCCCAAGTTGGCTGAAAAGTAAGTGCAGGTGAGGTAATGACCATTAATCTGAGTTCCAGCAGGGTCCTGTTGGTATTCGAGTAAAAGATTTTTCAGAGGTTGCGGAGAACTTAATTGCACTCTTCAGCTAAGGTTAGTGCAAACTACATGTATCTTTTATGAAGGAACGGATAAATTATAATTGGCAGGCTGTAGACAAAATTGACATTCTGCACAAAATGTGATACAGGGATGAGAACAGACTGCACAAATTCTTAGCTTTTAAGGATGGAGAAGCTGGGAATACAAATTGGTAGAGAGAGCAGACAAAATTAGAAAGGAAGTTTCTCCACAAACATTTGGAAGAAAGTAGTTTTTAAAATGTATGATTCAAAATTAAAGATGTCTTGGCACTTCTTTTTTTCTCCTTCCTTAAATGAATGGGAGAATCAGATTAACGGCTGAAATTAACAGCTTAAGGTAAAAGAAACAGAAACTAATTTTTCCTTTTATGTTGAAATTCCTAAAAGGATGGAGGCAAATGTAACATTTAAGAGTTAGAGGCCCCTGGTTTCAAGCAGTATTTACTAATGAAATACCATTATATGATCTGTGTATGGTTATTAAGGTTAATTTTCATGTTTTGAATAGAAACTAAAGATCCCAAGACTGGTGTTTTTGTAAATGTACTTTGTTGGTTTTTTGATTTGGGGTTTGGTTTTGTTGTTTTGTTTTGTTTTTTTCAAAATATATAGTTGTCTAGTTCTAGAATGAGAGCAGTTTCCAAGTTTCCAAACAGAACACCATCACACTTAGAAGTTTAGCTGGTCTAAAATGGTTCTTGTTTTATACAAAATGGTACTATGGAACCTGATTATATAGTCAAAAATAAAAAATCAACCATAAATTATGTGTCCTTTTATCAGTCTAATATATTATTTTGTTACCTCATCACTTCCACTGACAGAAAATAGGCTGCAGAACTGCATCTCTAATAGAGAAAGGAAAGCTTTGTTAATGCCAAATTAAGAATATGATAGTTTATGTCATTGAAATAATTTTATTTTGTCTTTTACCTAATTGATTTTTCAGAACTTCTTTCAAATCATTAGTAATCTCTTAGATGAAGAAAACAAAGAGAAATGGGAAGATGCTCAACAGGTAAGATTTGGCAAAGTGTAATATATGGTTTTAAAAATCATATTAAACATGCACCCTGTAGGAAAGCCTAAGCAAGAAAATATTTTGAAAAAAAAAAAAAAACTTTTCAGAAAAGAGCAATTCCAGGACCCACTGGCTGAGTCCTTAGATTAAAATTATGTTAAGAATGTAAGGTGCTTCTCTTGATAAACAGGTTTTTGTTACATTGCATAGGATTATTTACCATGAGTTTGCTTTTGATATTGTAATGAAATACATACAAAAACTGATAAATGCTACTAAAAGCTATCTGCAATCCTGCTTTTGTTAAACAAAACACATCAGAACTCACCTAAAGACTGCATATGACACCATCAAACAACTCACAGAAATTTAAACACTAGACCTTTTTTAAAAGGTATTTAGGAGAACAGTTGTAATTCTCAGGACTGACAAATTTCTGGACTAGGTTACATATTATGATAACAATAAAATAGGAAAATCTAGCAAAAAAAAGATCATTTTATAATAAGAGAGTTTAAAATTCAAATAAAACCCATTTTTTGCTTGGGTATGAGAATTTTCTACATGCTTATACCAAAAAATTGTACGTCAATATTATTAGTATTTATGTTCAAGAACATTGCCATAATACCATCACATTTACTCAGAAACAAATAACAGTGACTATGGCGATGAACATAATTATGCACAGAGGAAAAATCACGGAGGTGGTCAAAGCAGGGAAACATTTCTATATGAAGAATGCTTAAACAAAGATACTTCAGGATGGAAAATAGTCAAGAGCACTTACATGCAATAGAAGATTTTTACATCAGGAGCAATTTGGAGAACATGATGCAGGGCTGTTTATTCACTTATGCTTCTTGTAGAATAACTGAAGGACATCAAATAGTGGCAGATTCAGAATGAATACTAGCATATAATTTTTCTACAGACAGCTAGCTCTCAGAACTTCTTGCCACTGAAAGTACACAAGTTAAAAAGGTAAATAGGCAAATTTGTGAAAGAAAAATCTTGGTTTTGCTTAAGGAAGTCTTTGGCAAAAAACTGTTAAAGGCTGGGCAAGAATTTCAAAAGAAATATCACTATGTGCATGCCCCTTTATGCTCTTCCTAAGACAGCTGCTTTTTGCTACTGTCAAAGGCAAGAAAATGGCTTATGTAGATCTTTGCTCTACTTCTATGTGGTCATTGTGACTTTTATATAGATACTTGAAATTTGTTCGCTTTTCATGTGGTTCTTCTGATTAAATCATGAGGTGTTTAAAGATCTTTTAAGCTATTTACCATCATTCTTGTAAGTTCATGTTTACAATATCACGAAGGAAGGGAAGATCAGGACTTTCACTACCAATTCAAACCTTGCAGTAGATGTATGACAGCTGACCCAGTGCAATTCATCTGGGAATCATAATTTTATTGTTTTTTTTGTTGCTCTGTGTGAGACCCAGCTACAAAAATAGACAATGTAATTTCCCTTAGTGGTGGTGGATGGAAGCAGCAAAATCACATCCAGTTTCCATAACGAGCACCAAGATAAGGGAACTAATATCAAGCAATTATTTTAGCACCGCTGATGAACAAACAGGATACCATTCCTGTATTATCAGCATTGTTGTCTTCTACCTCCACTGTGCCTGCTTACCCATGCCTTGTCCACCACCTATCCCACAAAGATCAGATGACAGCACCTAAGAGGAAATTCTGAGGATGTGGAGGTAAAAGAGGGAAAAACAAATCTCCAGTTCTCTCCTTTCATTGCTGCTGGTAGAAGTGGTGTTGAAAAACAGAGAGGACAAGTTACTTCTGCTCTTCCACAGCTCCTTCTCTTTGCCTGGTGATTAATTCATTGTCTCACAGGTCTGAGTACAGCACTGCTAGGCAGGCAGAAACCCAAAAAAACACCAAGATGAACTGTATACAGTAGTAGTGGGGCCATAGGTGACAAAGATAGGGAGTTCACTAAATCTTAGACTTCTGAGATATGGCCCCCCAGAAAACCATACCATTGGTCTTATTACTGTTCTTGTGCAGTTACACAAAAAATCTCAAAGACACTTGGCAAACAAGTAGCTCTTCATACCAGCTAGGAAGGGTGTGGAGGACCTGTAATAACTCCTAAGGCTCTTTCTTTCTTTCACTATTGAAAGGAAAAAAAATCCTATACAAAATACTGTTTTCTATAATATTTTGCATAAAATGCTGAAAATTTAGGGTTAAAAAGAATTGGATTTTAAAACAGAAAAAAATATCATTTGGATATACTACATTCTGTATGAAGATGTTTTTCAGTTCTTATGTCAAAATCAAGGCAGGAATTGAACTTGAAAACAATGTCTGCAAGTCATTATTTGCTGTGAATATAACCCAGTAAAAACACTATGGCCTAAAGGTGATTCTGTTTCTGGTTCAACTACTCAGCTGAATTTCCTGTAATAAACATTGCAAACCTGGGTGCAGTCTCATCAACCTTTTTGCCAGCTTACATAGTTTTCTTAAACTCCACAACTAACGTTAGCATAGATCTCTTAGCCTGTTTTTTCTATTCTTTGCTGGAAAGAAAGTCTTATTCACTGTCAGCAAATTGCTGATTTTCAATCAAGTGTACAGCTGCCATGCTTCAGCACATCTTTTTTCTAGATTAAATGCTAACAGTTGATACCATTAATTACAGGTTATATAGCATTCAGACAAGCAGCACTCATTTTAACACTTGCCTTTTTTTTATGAGCTGATGTAAAGCATTGCACACAGGAAGCCACTTCAAGTCCACAATGCATAAGTTCATACCGGTGTTTCAAAACACAGGAGCTATTCTGCAGATTCTTCATTCACAATCTGCTGGCATCCTATTGATTAACCTGTACTTCAAATAGATAAAAGTGCAGAGTACCTCTGTAAGACTGCCTGCTCAACAGTTCCTGCTGAAGTTATTACTATAAAATTTTATGTGAAAGAACTAGGATTTAAAAAAAATCTTTCCGCTGAAATTTTTCCTTAGTATACGATCTGTGACTGTGTGTGCTGTGAATAACATTGATGCAAAAACCACACGAGCTAGATCAGTAACTTATCATTAGGAAAATGGAAGTCTCATTCACCTGAAGCAATATTTGCAACCTGTTAGGATCATAAATGTCACAACAAATTCTTCAAAACAGTATTGCTGCCCTATCTTTTATGAAAAGGTCCATGTAGAAAACAAAGCACATTGTGAAATTCTCTATGCTGAAGCAAACAGCTGTGGATCTAGATAGATAAAGCAACATAAAGGTGGAGTACAGTGTACTGTCATTCATAGTTTCTATAGTCATTTTTAGAGTCTGTAGTCCCAGTAGTGGAAAGAATGGGTTGAATATTGCTCATAAAGTGAAAAGTGGACATCTCACTGATATGAAGAAAAAAGCAGCATGAACAGGTCATCTATTATTTTTCTATTACAAAAACCTGTATTACTGGAAATTGTCTTGTTCATAACAGGCCATAAAACCCAAAAAGGATATTTTTATATACATAAGAGGAAGAGAACTTTTAAGCTTGTTAGTAACTGCTTTGATCTTTAATGCTGTTTTGCTAATGAATCATTACTGTTGAATATAAAAAAATATTGTTTTATGATCATAGTAGCTTACAGCTTTGAAAATAAATTATATTTCTTGGAAATGTTCTAGTCCTTATCATTTTGAAAGTCAAATTGAGAACCTACATTAGTAATGCCAAGGTTACTGCAATTTATTTCAGTTTCCTGTGTCCAGTTCTGGACTCCCTAGTACAAGATGTGAACACGATGGCAAGAGCCCAGCAAAGAACCAGGAATATGTTTAGAGGATTAGAACATCTGATATGCAAGGAGAGGCTGAAATAACTGACACTATTTTCCTTGGAAAAGCAAGGGTCCTGGCAATACTAAAACTTCCTGAAGAGGAGGGGGAGTAAGGAAGACTGAGCCAAGTCTCATTGGTATGCAGTGACAGAATGAAAAACAAGGGGCAAAAATTAAAATACATAAAATGTCATTTATATATAAAACTGTTTGGCTGTGAGAGTGATGGAATGCTAGAACATGTTGTACAGACAGGCTCGGGGGTCTCCATCCTGGGAGACATTCAAAACCCTACTGGGTGTGGTTCTGGGCAACTTGCTAGAGTTTATCTTGCTCTGCACAGGGGATTGAACTAGGTGATCTCCAATGGGCCCTCCAACTTCAGCTATTCTATGATTCTACTACTCCACATCAGCAATGAAAATAGTACTACCAGTACAAACTTATAGTGCTTACGTGTTGATTAAAGCAACAAAGGTCATGCTGGAGAGGTCACAGTAAGATTTACATTCAGCTGTTTGTATCAATAGTTCTGAAGTTACTGAAGATACCTTTCAGAGGAAGGAAAAATATTATAATTAGAATTATTCTGTAATACAAAATGCTTTTACTACTAATTAAAATAATGGCCCGTAAGTTTTGGTAAGTGCAGTGACTTAGAGGAAACATTCCACAGTTCCAGTGCAAGGTTGATTTCATACAGTTTTCCAGGAAGTAGTGTCTGTTTATATGATGATTTAAAAATGGTCTGCATTGAAACATGGGAAGAGCAGATTGACTGTTAAATCTCACATTTCATCTGTTGGCATTTAGATTTTCTTTGAATTTGCTGCTGTAGAGATTTCGATATTTTTAGTTAACGCCATGTCTGACCTTCCTTTGTTAGATCTATCCGGGCTCGGTGGAGTTAATGCAGGTGATTGAGGATTTTATACACATTGTTGGAATGGGAATGATGGACTTTCAGAATTCATACCTAATGACTGGAAATGTAGGTAAGAAATAGAAATTTCTTCTATCAAATTTATGACCTATTGAAAATCATAAATTGCAAGTATGTACAATAGAGTTGTTGCTTCTATCACAGTCCAGGTTAGGCTGCTCCTCCTTCTCCAGATTATCTCTGTTGCTTGGTTATCTCCTCTGTGGTTTAGAACACATGGAAAGCCTTACACACCGGACTTCTCTGTAATCATATCTCAAGATCTAAATGCAAAGTTTCTGAATCAAAATTAGGAAAATACTTATCAGAATTCTATGAACTGTAGGTATATGTTAGAGCATTTCCAGCATATACAGTGTTTCAAATGTTAATTTATAAAATTGTGCTTATTAAGATAATATTTATATACTTAATATATTGAGAAATGTTTTTTTTTGGCATTAAATCTTTTAATATTCCATTCTCCCAAAGAACAGTCTTTGTACATTATGCTGTGATAATAATCAGCACAGACAGATAACCAATAATTAAAAAAAAAATCTATTAGTTGCCAAAAGAATTTAAGCCTAGAATTTCTTATATTAGTTTTTCTACATGTGAAATTTTCAAAATTTCATTCCGCTTTATTTTTCAAACTGTTTATGCCACTGGAGAGTTGCCAGGCCATATAGTCATGTAATAACCAACATCAAATATGAAAATGCTTAGCAACTGAATTTCATTTATTAGTAGTCATAAATGCTTCTGCAATATTGCAGCATTTTATTAAAAAATTCAACCAAAATAAATAGATTGAAAAGCTATTCTCTAAGCATTTTGTCTTTGTTTAGTACCTTCATTATTCAATTAACTTTCTATACCTGCACTTTTATAGTGCCAGGAAAGTATTAGGAAGTTGTATGTAATGAACCAATTCAAAATATGTGTTTGATAGCAAAACTTCTGATGTGAATACATTTTTTCAGATTTTAAGTTAGCATCTTTGTGCACATATATGTCAGTCAGTTCTTCAGCAAATCATTAGAATTAGTTAGAAAATATGGTCATTTTGAACTTAGTTAGCAGAATAAAACAGGGAAAATGTTGGATTGTCCCTACTGGAAATGGAACTTGCTGTGCTATTGTAAATATTTATAATTGTTCTCCAGTTCATATTATAGAGAGACAGGACTCTAAGCACCAGTGCATGTAAGGCACAACCTTGTAATGGAGACATGTCAAAGAACTCACCAAAAAGAATGCTGGCAGTCTTAAAACATTTAAAACATTTCAGTAGGGTTTTAACCAGTTTATTATTTTTGTTGTTTACTGCTTGCACTGTAGTACCACTTAAAGCTTCTTCCCCTTGTCAGTCCTTCATTATGCTAGACTCTGCACAAATTTATAAAGAAAAGTATATTTTCTGAAATGTTTCTTCAATGGCATTTTTATGTCAAAATAAAAAAAAAATTACTTATTTAAAGAGCACAGCTCATGCTGCTTGGCACATTGTAGTGCATTCTAATATGTTTGTCCTCCTGAAAATGTGGGAAAAAAACAAACAAACAAAAAACAAATTGGAAAATGTTTTAAGAAGATGCATTCAAATAATCTGTGTCTCTACATGTTCATGGCTTCACACGGGAAACAGCAACAACTCTCCAATTGAATCAGAAACCATGCTGTGCACTGGCCAGTTTAGATAATTGCAGAATCTTAACAGTCTTTCTTTTGATTATCTTTGTCTTCCCACATATAGGATATTTTTAGACACTCAGGAGTAGGTCTGTTCTTAACTATAAAACCCTCAAAGGAATAGAAAGAAACTGAGAAAAATAAAATTAATTTATAGGTTTAATCTGACTACTTAGCTCTGTGCCTTGACATGTTGGCATAAATTTATCCTCCCTATGCTTAGTCAACCATCAAAAAAGGACAGAGTCACTGCTGTGAAATCATTGATCAGAATACTTGAGTTCAGGTGACATGCTGAGATGGGGACAGAAGGTTCTTATCAGCAAGGAGTAATTTCTTATTTTCCCTTACAAGGAAGGAATGTATCTGGACTTACTCGGTTTTAGTGTAGTTGTCCTCAGGGGGTTGGTGTAACTGTCTGCCTGCCTACGTACTTAGAATTTTGGGAATGTTTACGTTGATCTCAACTGAGAAGAATAAACTATACAGCAGTTAACTTGTCTTGGCATTAATTATTCTGTGCCAATGAGAGTTTAAAAATATGTGAGGTTTTATCTATAACAATATTTTTTAAGTCAACAAACACATTTAATGCAGTACATAAAGGAAACCCAACTTTTATCTATGTTCATCTTTAAACATAACAATCCAATAGAGTAATTCTCACAATAGAATCATGGTTTAGGTTGGAAGAGATATTTTACACTCACTCCTGTTGCTCAGAGCCCCATCAAGTCTGACCCTGAATGTTCCCAGGGGTGGGGTATCTGCCCCCTCTCTGGGAAGCCTGTTGCAATGTTTTACCACTGCTATTGTAAAAAACCTCTTCCTTATAACTAGTCTACATTTATCCTTTTTTAGTTCAAAACCATTAGCTTTGGTCCTGTTGTGACAGGCTCTGCTAAAAACTTTGTCCCCATCTTTCTTATAGGCCCCATTCAACTAGTGAAAGGCTGCCTTAAGGTATCCCCAGAACCTTCTCCAGGCTGAACAAGCCCAACTCTCTCAGCCTGTCTTCACAGGAGAAGGGATCCAGCCCTTTGATCATTTTTGTGACCCTCATCTGGACCCACACAAACAGGTTCATGCCTTTCCTATGCTGGATGCAGTACTCAAGGTGGGGTCTCACCAGAGTGGAGTAGAGGGTCAGAATCATCTCCTTCAACCCGCTGGCCATGCTGCTTTTGATGCAGGATACAGTTTGCTTTCTGGGCTGCAAGTACTCATTGCCAGCTCAGGTCCAGCTTTTGATCCCCCAGCAAGTCCTTCTCAGCTGGCCTGCTTTCAATCAGTTCATCCCCTGGCCTATGTTGATAACAGGAGTTGACCCAACCCAGGTGCAGCACCTTGCACTTGGCCTAATTGAATCTCTTGTGAGGTTCCCATGGGCCCACTTCTCAGGCTTGTCCAGGTCTCTGGTGTGTCACCTGCACCACTCAACTTGGTGTCTTCTGCAGACTTGCTGAGGTTGCACTCGATGCATCTGTGTCATTCATTGATGAAGATATTAAAAAGTACTTGTCCCAGTATAAACTCATGAGGGACACCACTTGTCATCAGTGTCCAACAGGACACTGAGCCATGAACTGCTACCCCCTCACTGTGACCCTCCAATCAAATCCTCATTCACCAAAGAGTCGCCCCATCAAATTTATGTCTTTCCAATTTAGAGAGAAGGATGTTTTGGAGACCATGTCAAAGGTTTTACAGAAGTCCAGATGACATCCATATCTTCCCTTGTCCACTGATATAGTCACTCCATCATAGAAGGCCACAAGGTTGGTCAGGCAGGACTTGTCCATGGTGAAGCTGTGCTGGCTGTCTTGTATCACCTCCCTGTCCTCCATGCGCCTTAGCATAGATTCTGTGAGGTTTCCTGGCACAGATATGAGGCTGACAGGTTGATAGTTCTCAGCATCCAGAGGTCCTAGTAATTCCATAGTTATTTACTGTAAAATATTCTCTTAAAGCTTTAACATACTTTAGATACTTTTTGCTGTATTTTCATTTTCAAATTGCTTTAAAGTTGAGGTATATGAGAAAAATGATTCAGTACTAAATATGAACTGTTGCTTCTTGTCAGAAAAAAAAAATCCAATTTTGTAGCAAATTGCACAGTAATGCACTGAGTACTTGGTTTCCTTCTACTAATTTCAGTTTACAAGTTCATTTCTAATTAAATAGTGGTACATATACAATTTGAACATCTAATTGTGTTTGACAGATATGCTAATCTCCTGAGATCTTCCACAGAGGGGTTTTTATTTTCTCTTCCTTTCAAGACAGAAATAAGTAGCAGTGGCTTAAAAAGTTACTACAAAAAAGCCATGCTGCAATGACTGTCCATTGCACATTCTCAATTCATGACAAATGGGAAATGATGAAAATTACTTAACTATATTTTAGGCTATCAAAAGCCACATTATAATATATTTGAAAATAGCTAAGATACATAAAGACAGTTGCCATGCCACTGCTACACTTTTAAATGTTACGGGTTTTAACTCGAATTTTTCATTACTTCTGAAGAAAACATCAAAGACTGGTTTCAAATCCAGATGATCCATTATCAGTATTTTACCAGGTTATTTAGGCAGCTCAGTCAAATCTAATGCTTTTCCATTAAAGTAAATCCTATCTCCTCTCAAGGATAGAGAATATGCCTTGAAAAACTTAACAAATGTAAAAGCAACAATTTACTGTGCTCATGTATGGATACGACAGATGGTATTTGTTTTATTTGTGTGCTCTCAGTTCTGTATTATATTCCTTTAAGAAATGATTAGGTGAAATAAAAGCCTCTGAGAGAAGGTAGAAGCCTCCTTCTTCATCCTGCTCCTTCTCTTCTTCTTCCTCCTCCTCCTCCTCCTCCAGACCAGCTGAGCAGGCACAGGAAAATGACAGTGTGAACAAACAGAAGCTCAGAGTCCCTCAATTCACTGAAAGCACAGACCCACCTGCAAGGATAGTACATGCAGGGGTGTGGGGGGGAAATCTTTTAAACATTGTTACCATTTTCTGTTAACTAATAACTATCAGTTTTGTCTGTTCTGAAAATTGCGATCCTCTTTTTAGATTAAAAAAATGATCTTGGCTTTTAATAGCCTTTTGAATTTTTTTTGAGCACTAAGGGCCTGAGCAGATCCATCTTGGGACCTTGGCTGATTTATCATCACTGTGCCATCGCATTAAGCCATTAAGAGTTTTGAAGACAGGTACTAAAACGTTTAATTTAAAAAGAAAATTTCTAGACTGGAAGATTGGACTGCCACAAGCATAACTGTCTTTAAAGGTATAGATGGATTGTGGAACTGGAAAATAGGTATTAGTATTAAGAGATACGTATTTCTATGGCATATTAGGATTCCTTTGTAAGGAATAATCTTCGCTGTGTTTTCAAATACATTTCCCTTTAGAGCAGCAGCCAAAAATTGTTTAAAGGACACTCTCTTGTCAAAAATCAAGCTTGCAGCTCTTAGATGATATTAATGAGAAATCAAATAATCTTGAAGTGCAGTATGTTGTCATGGATGAACTGACTATAAATAATAAATAATAATAATAAATATAAATAATAATATAAAAATTAATATAAAAATAAATAATAATAAAAAGAATTTTCAAGTGAAAACCCTCTTTTTGTTAATATTACTTTTATGAATGCTGATGTTGAATTAGTAGTAATTTTATAAAATATGCAGATATCACAAAATTATGTAGACTAGTCAAAGACAGGAAAAACTGAAGATCTCCAGGGGGTACTGCAAAATGAAGAGGATATCCACTGGCAGATTAAATTCAGTGTTGACAGAGACATAAGAGGGAGTAGTTCAAACCATTCAGAGAAAGGAAGAGCATTAGTGTGCAGATAGAGCAGTCTAAAGAAAATACAGATTTTATTTTTTTTTATTTTAATTTTCAGTAGCCATCACTTGCAATGCTCGTTTGAATTGAGATTATATGGTTTTGATTCATTTTACTTACTTTAACCATCACAAACTTTGACAAAGTCACCCTAAGCTTCCTTTCAAATCAAGACAAAATACTGCTCAGGAGAGCAACTCCTAACACCTTAGACATTTAAAGTAAGGATATGGGTTGCCTTCTGGAAGTTCTACCACTGGCTGTAAAGGCAGCCTAGTGACTAGCTTAGGCTTGAATGATTCATGTCATCTAAAGCAAAGAGGAGTGCTTTTTTGTGAGTAAATAAGGCCTGTGAACACAGAAATGTTCAGAGCTGCATGATCAAAAAAACCCAAAACAAAACAAAGAAACAAACAAGAACAGATTGAAAAATGGAATTATTAGAACAGATTTTTGAGAATTTATTGTTAAAAGGGACTACATGTCCACAGCACAAAAGTGAATACAAGGAGAAACTAGGCTGACATCTCTGTTTAATCTTGCTCACAAGAAAAACCAAAGATTCCTAAGTGTACTTTAGCACATTTGACTCTGAATAAGCAGGAGACCAAGGTCTTACAAGGAATAAAATAGAAACAAGTAGAAGTCTATTTGGTGCATGCAGCTAGCAGTGATATTATATGAAAAAATGAAGAGGTGTAAAACATGCCTCCATGCATAAATCAGCTTTTAACTAACAGCCTGTTACCTCTCTTCTTAAAAAAGGGCTGCTGTGACACTGGTACTCCAATGAGTAATCTGATCCAGTACACTAATTAACCTTTCATTTAAAACTTCATACTGAGCTGCTTACATAAGTTTTATAAATATTGGCAGAGAACAAAGTCTGATTTCTGCCTTCACAGACAGTCTAGGATGCCATATGGGAGAAAATTATTTTAAAAGTGTCCATTGCCTCCTGTCTTTGCACATTTTATTGTTCCATCTTCAGTCTTCCATTCCATGTTCATATCCTTGAAATTTAACCAAAATATCAAGTAATCCTGTAGGCATAGGGAGTATATCTTAAAATTTTCCTGTCCTAGCTAGAGACACTAAGAATTGTTAGTGACCAAAGGAGCTTTCAGAAGGTGTACCTCCTGCAGACATGACCAGTGGTACACGTGCTGAGCTTTGGGAATCCTAGTAAATAAGCAAGCTGGGTTTCTGTCTGCTATTGTGGGTTGATTCAACAGGTAAGAGTTTTAGATCTTGTAAATTGCAAATCCTGTTTATACTTTCTAGAATCTTCTCCACATTATGTGATCTATTTGCTTATCCAAATGGCATCAGCCTAGTCTGCTTGTCTTTTTTGTATCAGAATTAGTGATGTGTATCTTAAATGCAGAATCCAAGATCCTCTGACTCATATATATGATAAATGTCATGCTGGCCTAAAATACACCAAGAGACTGAATTTATTTAAACATTTTAAAGGGTCTTTTTTTCAGAAATGTTAAAGAAAACAGAAGTAGAAAAACAAACAAACAAAAAAACCCCCACAGTACTGATACTAACTCGTAATGAAAATGTCTGAAATTTTCAGTCTGGAAGCAAATATTTTAATATATTTATACACATATATTCAGAATTAATTTTTAATGAAATTATTGCTTGTTCTGAGGCTGAGCAGTGCGAAAGCAGAGTATTGTGAATTTTAAAGCAGGTATTTGTAGTTAGCAAAAATTCAGCTGCTAATATTTCAACATTTTCTCTTAATATGAAAGAAAATTGGAGTTGTCAGACAAGTGAAAATGCAAATTTTGTAGAATGGCTCCAAATAGCCATTCGGATCTCTCCTTTGTTTCCATCAAGTTATTCTGGAGTACCCCATGTTTTCACAAAGGAAAATTTAAAGCTGCAGCCTTTAAGCCGCTGTGTGAATTGCACTTGCTGTTTTGAAGAAGGTGAACAGGAATCATTCCTCGTAGTTGCTAAAGTTCATGTGTAAATACCTCTGTAATGATTAACATAATTATGGATTTTTTTGTCAAGAACAAATTTTCACAAGTTAAAAATAAAGTGTAACTTGCATGGTTTTGCAATGAAATGCATTCTTAATAGATAGAAAAACACAAGTCCTCTTTAATTCATGTAGTATTTGTTTTCTCTTCAGATTTATACATAGCTTTTTGAGTAACTAGTAAACTACACACCAAAGTGAACAATATTTAGCTAACAATATTTTCTTCTATTTTATTACGTAATTTTGCTATATAGACTTTTGCCAGTTTCCTTTTCTTCTCAAAACATGCTAAAAGAGTCAGTGCCCATCATCTTCCCATTTCATGCTAGGATCTGGAGTTTATGACTGTGTCTATAAATATAAATCAAAAAGGACCGAATGTAGGCTTCAGAACTGTCCCACTGTTGTCCACACTATTTAATTCTTGGTATCTACTCAAATATTGTCAAGATATGATTCAGGAATAGTCCAGGTGAGAAACCAGTCCTCACAGGCAGAATTAGTGTTTTCTCATTGTACCGTGGTGGATAGTTGGTCACATTCTTGTTCTTGGATAGCAGGCATGGTGGTCAGAGCAGTTGTAAGTTCTGACTTCTGCCCTGTGTTCTTTTCATGCATGACTTTGGCTCCTGGTTCTCATCCTCTTTGTTTCACACTCATATGAAAACAGTCTTTCCTGCCTATACACTGTTGCTTGAGCAGATGCTTTACTTATGTGAAAGTGAGCACCTGTCACATTTTTTTCTTCAGTCCCCAAAAAATCCTTCAACTCCTGAGATTCATGCACAGCCAGTATCTCTCTCCTGTTTCCCTATTCTTTACTTGCTCAGCCCACGTGTAATAATCTGTGGCTAAAATAGATAAAAGAATAGAGAAACTACTGGGAAAGGTCAATTGCAATTTTTTTATACACTTATATATTTCTGCTCCATATATATTCATATCATTTTCTTTGCACCAGTTGCAGCAATTCCTTGATCAGATCAATAGGTTGTCTTTCAGAAGTCTCAAGCTTTCTCAACTGATTAAAGGAGAAAGACTTCATGCACACTTTGAAGAGCTAGTTCATCGCATCATCTGACTTAGTGCCTGAAGTAAATGCTCGAGAGCTATATTTCTCTCTCAATATCAAATAAGCTTATTAAATGATTCACATTCCCTGAAAACTTAGCTGTGAACAGTGCATAAGAGAGTAGACTTTTTTCTCTTTTCTAAAGCTGCATACTCAGTGATCCTGAGAAAATATGGCTTTCAGTTACTTCAGATTAAAAATTATGAATATCAAAGGAATGTCTATATGAATCTTTATCAAACAATCTTTCACAAATGTGGATAAAAATGTAATTTAATTCTATATATATAAGTAATAGTCAGAATTCTGTAGTTAGCTTTGTGTATATGATTTATTAATTAACATTAAAGGTAAAGGTAAAGCTAAATAAATTAACCGTTCAGTATTTTTAAATGGATCCTATAGTAAACTGAAATAATCTTTCCCTTCTCTACCTTATATTAAGTGGAGTAAAAGGTTCTAAAGAAATGGAATCTATAAAACGTGCAGACATTCAGGATTTAGTCTCATTTAAAAAAAAATGCCTCCAACAGAAATAGAAAGCAATGCCTACAATTTGTGGAAATCATTTTTTACAATATTTAAGTATATGTATCTTTTATTTTAATATCCTTCCTAATTTTCTACCTCTGTAAACTCCTTTATGAGTCATTCTGGTTTTTCACATGAGCAATTAAAAGCTGTTGATTTCTAAAGGAATCAATTTTTATGAAAGGCCATTTTTTAACAGGTACATTTAAATGTTGACCTGAGAAATTAAATATCTCTGTTTATTTATTCCATTATCTCAGACAGCTACATCTTTAGGTGACTTCCAACAATTTACAAGGAGAATGAGGCTTAAGAGGATAGAAATGAAGATTCCGTGGTGTTAACTTTCCATTAATTCAGTGGTGAAGTTAATGCACACCCAAGGGAGTTCATTTCTTAGTAAGGTAGTGCCAAGAGGCAACAGTCCTGTTCAGTGAAGCATGTGTCAAGATATGCCAAGCAATACAGTCCTCCCCTTAAACAGGAGTATCACAGTCCAATAACAAGATGCAATTCTACTAGACTGATGATTCGTTCTGGTATTTTTTGTACCTGAAAGACAATTACCACAAGAGCACCCAGCCATCAGTGAGAGATGGTCAGCTAGAGATGGTGTGGCTAAGCATTGCAATGAGCAAAGTTCACCCTCAGTTGTAATGATTTCTACAGTCTCACTACTGAAAATAAAAGAAGGAAAATTAAGTAGAATTGAAGTAAAAATTCACAATTTTTAAGTTAGTTAAGACAGGAATAAAGCCAGCTATTAGCACTGCAGACTTGAGCTTTGTCAGATAGAGGTCTATTACCCAAAGCTCCATTGTGAATGTGGAGTTCACGTGGTTTGCACCAAGCTAAGGAGGTGGCATACCTGCTACCAAAGTTCTTTTGCATTTTCTGGCCTTTGGAGGGTGGGGAAAGAAAAAAACAAAGAACCCCAAACAAGCAATAAAACACAACCATCCAAACCAAAAATCAATCAAACAAACAAACACAAACTACTAAAACAAGAAAATAAAGAAATAAACAAAAAACCCCAAACAAACAAGCAGAAAATTGAGGGGAACTTTTCTCTAGAATGTTAGGCAAACCAAGCCTCTGTGTTGAAAAAGTATGATTTCCTTGGTGATGACTGTAGATTTTAATTCCAAATAGTGGTACAGATCTGCCTTTTTCAAACTGCATAGCCTGAAGGTAACAGTTGAGGTAACAAACTGGATAGAAATATTTAATTTTTTGAGTGTCAGTGGATTAATAGAAGTATTTTTATGGTAAATAATTATTTTGGCAGTGAAACTGTAAGATATTGAGGTCAAGCTTCAAAGCCATGTAAACATATGCAGATATAATTCTGAGTAATTGTGTTTGTGAAGGTGTAACTTTTCATTTCTTTTTCTTTTAATATGGAGAGTTGGACTTCAGTATATGGATCAAAGATGCTACATCTTTCTCTGCCATTCTGTTAAGATCAAATTGTATAATGGTAACAAAGCTAAGTGACAGTAAGATCACTTTAAAGCATCCCAAAGGATCCATGTACTGGGTGTGCCAAAATCAAGAATGGGGTCTGAAAGTTTTGAACTATATTTTGTGCCTTGTGATTTCTGAACCTACAAGTTCACCCATTTCCTGGCATTAATTTTGCTTTCCCTTGAATTCAACTGGGAGTTTTAGCACACCATTTGCTGCTTGGTTTCAAGGCTGAGATAGAGAATCTGCGATATGATTTGTGATATAAATCAGAGGATCATTCTACTGTGGATGCATATAGCTTTTTCCCACCTTGGAAAATTTCAGAAGGAACTCTGTAAAATACTACTTTTTTTTTCTGTTGTTGTTCTTTTTCTTGTTTTAAGTCTCCTTTACAGTGGGAAGAAGATAGAGAAAGAACTCTCTTCAAATATGTGGTACAGCTCTGTGGCTTGCAGTGTTTGAATGGCACTAGGTGCACACACAAATGCTTCAATCACTATACAGTGGTGCCAAATAGCTTTATATTGTTGTGGTTGTTTTTGTTTGTTTGTTTGTTCTAACAAACACTCTCCACATACATGGAGATATGTAATCAGCCATAGGCAGCATTCTTCTGTAAATCTTCTATTAGTATCGTTTGGGAAATGGTCTTCTAGAAAAGATATTTGATCTCATTGTTTGAATGATTTTTCATATAATCTGTAGCTCAATGCTTATGCTTTTCTTCAATGACTGCTATTTTGTGGGATTTTTTTTTCTAGCAGATAAGATGTTCCACTTTTAGCACTAGTTACATTAGCTAATGGTCAGCAGGGTTATCTATATGCTGTTTTTTGTAATACATTGCTATTAAAAACTTACGGCCTCATAATTAACTTCTGTTACTCATTAGTCAAGTATTTTGAAAGGAAGTAGATTTCATGTACATCTATGGGAAAATAATATATTAGTGCAGTCACTTGTCCAGAAAATCCTGTCTCTGGTCCTGTTGTAGAGGAGCATAACTAGAATGTGAGCTAATATCAAAGGCAAAGACTCGAAAACACATTCATAGGTGTATAAATTATGCCCTTTGGTGAAACATATTTCTTCCCTATATTGGCACCAAAATCTCATCTCCAATAGAGTAGAAGAATCAAAAGAGACTGGCCTGCCCAAGGGGAAGAAACTGTGGGACAGTCATCAGGATGACTGGATCATCAGGGAGTGGCAGCCAGGCAGGCAGCTGCATCTGCACACAAAAGATTTCTCCTGTTTCTGAGGGAAGCATTTATCAAAAATATAGTAAGCTTATCCCCTCCTTTCTCATTTTAACCTCAACAGGATACAATATGTTCATAAAGATTAAAGGGGATGTCTCATTTTCCCATTAGGTATCTTAGATTGTTCATTGCAGAAGCATGGAATGAATGTTTTTAATGCTCATTTAGCTTTGAAAATTGCATCACTCTCTATGCAATGAAAAATAATGATCTCCATTCACAGTCAACAATGCACAAAGAAAAGTTAATTTCTGCAAAATTACTGTCATTTAACTTTGCCAAATTGAACTTATACCTTTTTCTTGGATGAATACTTCCACTACTGGAAGACATGGCTCATGATTTTATACATCATCTATTTTACATTTCTGGTTGTTCTTAGAAATAATTTTCAGAAGTTAAAATTATAGATATCCAAAACTCTCATAAACTGAAATGACAAAGACTGCACATCAATAGGGTAAGACATTCAAATATGCCACTACTTCATCTACTTAGAAATGGTATTCACCAGCAAAGTTCAGAGAATTTTAAAGAGTTTACATATATGCTATTTATCATTTTATTTGACAAGATATTAGATGGAGTTTTCTGACTATATGTGTTTTTTCTTTGACTGTATATGAAGCATGCATTTAGGAGTTTTCTTTTAAAGCTTGGAAAACAAGGAGGCAAGTAACTGTAGGAATTTGGTCATTTTTCTTTCCTGTAGGCATTTGTTAGAATATTTTCTTCTGTTCATAATCTTGTTATTCTTTAAATTCTTTAACAGCATGTTTACTCATGAGCTTTTTAATGTATGGCTCACTGTCTAGTGAGCCATGTGCACACTTTTAATGGATGTTTTTTTCCCTATGGATATAATTTCTATTGATAGCACCAGCTGCTGGATCCAAATTTTTACCTGTCACTCAGCATTCTTTATGTTCACATTAATCTGCACTGTCAGTGGTTTTAGAAATGTTTAAAGTCTCTCCTAGCTGAGTTGAGAGATTTCAACTCCTGAATTGAGATTGTTCAACCTGCTTTTTTTTTTTCCTAGATTTATTCTTTTATTTAATGCTTCACTGAAACAAAACTAAACCTTTCATTAAAAAATCTTAAATAAAGTTATGTAACCTCCCAGCTATGTTGGACAGTTATCACAGGCTGTCTGACAAGCTAGGAATTGCTAAATTGCCACGATATTCTTTTGTTCCTTTGCAGCATTTGAACCTCTTGGTGGTACAGGGCATTAGGACTTAGTGTTTATATTGCTATCTTAATATTTCATGTTGAAATAGTTTCATATAGTGGAAGTGTCTAAATGGGTAGAATTTTTTTTCTTTGAAATCCAGTCTGTGTTTTGAGGTTTGTATCAAGGTTTGGACTAAAACCTCATCTGTATTGAGGTTTGGACTAAAGGAGGAAATGATTCTGTAGTTGGTGGCTAGAGTTCCCAGGAATGTAAGAAAAACAAGGTCAAGTTACTATTCAAGTGAGATTCCTTTGTTCTCAGTTTAATCATTTGGGCCCATGATGAGTTTAATCTGTGACAGAGAGACCTAAAAATGAAAGAAGGTATAATATTAAAATTCTATAAACATAACCTAAATGTTGTACATCATTATTAAAAAGCCCAGGGAATTGCTTATTAAAACATACTTGCAGATTTTAAGGGCTTCCATCCCCCTTCTTTATATAATTTACAATCTTACATACCTCTGCTGATATTCCTATTAATGTGCTTAAATAAGATGTTTTACTTTACTGATTTTGCTTCTTTTATCACTTATGCTAAATTCTCATCAGTTCTATTTTTAATGTTTATAGAATCATAGAACCATTAAGGTTGGAAAAGACCCCAAGATCATCGAGTCCAGCCCCTATGTTCACAGCACCTCTGTGTTCACCGCTAAACCATGTCTCTAAGTGCAGCACCTACATCTTTTAAATAACTCCAGGCATGGTGACTCCACCACTTCCCTGGGCAGCATGTTCCAGTGCTTCACAACCCTTTCAGTCAAGAAATTTTTTCATAATATCTAATCTAAACCTCTCCTAGTGCAATTGAGGCCATTTCCTCTTGCCACTTATTACTTGAGAGACCATAATGACTCTCACCTTGCTACAACCTCCCTTCAGGTATTTGTAGAGAGTGATTAAGGTCTCCCCTGAGCCTTCTTTGCTCCAGACTGAACAACCCCAGATCCCCCACCCACTCCTCATAAGATTTGTGCTCCAGACCCTTCCCCAGCTTTGTTGCCTTTCTCTGGATACACTGCAGCACCTCAATATTCTTCTTGCAGTGAGGGGCCCGGAACTGGCTTGAGGTGCAGCCTCACCAGTGCCCAAGTACATGGGGACAGTCACTTTCCTAGTCCTGCTGGCCATGCTATTTTTTATAAAAGCCAGGATGTCACTGTCCTTGCCCACCTGGGTGCACTGCTGGCTCATGTTCAGTGGCTGTCAAACAACATCCCTGTGTCCTTTTTCCTCCAGGCAGCTTTCCAGCCACCTTTCCCCCAGCCTGTAGTGCTTCATGGGGTTGTTGTGACTCAAGTAGAGAAACCAGCACTTGGCCTTGTTGAACCTCATACCATTGGTCTTGGCCTATCGATCCAGCCTGTCCAGATCCCTCTCCAGAGCTTTCCTACCCTCCAGCTTCCAACACTGCCATTCAACTCGGTGTCATCTGCAAGCTGATTGAAGGTGCACTTGATCCTTGCATCCAGACATTAAGCAGGATAAAGACATTAAGCAGGACTGGGCTCAACACTGAGCCCTGGGAAACCGCACTAAGGACAGGCTGCCAGCTGGGTGTAACTCCATGCAGCACCACTCTTTGGGCCTGGCCATCCAGGCAGGTTTTTAACCCAGTGAAAACTGCATCAGTCCCAAGTCGAGGGCTGTGAGCTTCTCCAGGAGAATGCTGTGGGAGATAGCCTTTGCTGTGCCAAAGGCTCGCTAAAGTGTAGGTAGACAACATCCAAAGCCTTTCCCTCATCCAGTAAGAGGGTTGCCCTGTCATAGAAGGTGGCCAGGCCGGTCAAGCAGGACCTGCCTTTCTTAAACCAAATCTGGCCAGGCCTGATCCTTTGGTTGGTCCTGCATGTGCTACATGTTGGCCATCAAGAGGATCTGCTCACTCAAGACCTTACCTGACATGGAGGTCAATCTGACAGGCTGATCCTCCTTCCAACCCCTCCTGTAGATGTGAATGTTTGTGTAAGTTATTGGGAAAAAGTTATTCTATGCCCAATTAATTTCTTGCTGCAAGGAGTGTAACCAGTATGTTGTCTCAGCATACTCACTGAAAGGCTCATTTGTGGAATGATGACATTGGGCACCTTTAGAAAATGGTTCATTGCCATTTAAATGTCCCTTTGCAATAAAGAGAGTGTAACTGTAGAGCACAAATTTTTACATCATCAAGATTTAATTAATTGCCACAGTTCATATCAAGGTTGGTCCAGATTACACAGACCACATCTGTGCTTCTGAGAAAAGTTACTGCTTTGAAATATTATCAAATAACTGAACATCCTTACACTGACCCCTAACTTTGTTCCTTTTTTGTTCAGTTTAGAAATTTTGTTATGAATGTTTGCCACAAGAGTGCAGTCATTTTGGTTTCCAATAAAACACCATTTAGATGTTTTGGGATTAGAGACAGAAAACCCATTTAGTACATAAAACAATTATTCTATAAAAGCAATAGCACTGAAAAAAACTACAGAACAGAGAGAGGAAAATAACTAAAGAGGACAAAAAAACAATTTTCTTTACAGCATCCTGTAAGATACTGTTTGTTGGGTAACAATGGTATGATCAAGTTATGGTGGGGAAAAAAATCATATATAGTGGCACATTTTGATTGTCCAGTTCTCTACGGAATGATTTCCTCTAAGAAAGCCATCTTGACTGTAGATTATAATCCAAATAAAATTGGAAGGCAAGAAATCTTTTTTGCTGGTTATCTCCTAGATTTAGCTGTGGAGATAATGACAATTACCCCAAACATGGCGTGGCAGTAATAACAAAACTAGACGCAGGTTTAGAATACTTTGCGCTGAATAATTTTGCAAGAATGAAAGTATACATTATTTTTTAAAAGAATTTGCAAAGATTTTCAGTAAATTAATAGCTTCTCTGGCATGTACATTCAGTCACTCTGTATTAGGACTTTCAGGTGCAGAAAATTAATTGAAGCCATTGTGTTCTGTTGTTGGGTCCCAAAAACTGTTGATCAGTAGGAAACAAAAATTCCATCCCTACTTCTTATTTCCATATTTCATGTTCATATTATTCCATTTACAAAGAATTCGCCATGATTTTTTTTACATAATAGTGTGTGCAAACTCTTCCTTTCTACCTTACATCATAGGCATAATTGTGTATTCTGGAATATTACACATTGTAGAATCGAATTTTAGCTTTATAGAGTTTCTACCTACAGGCAATATTTCCAGGAAATAAGGTATAGTTTTCTGAAACAGTTTCAGTTTGGGAGACTCCTATTCTGAATATATGTTTCATGAACATACTGCAACAAACAGCACAAGAAATTAAAGTAATAACATTACCAATAAACCCAGAATTTTTATTGTAATAACGGTAAGGGAAAATAGGTTGTAGATAGGATGTAGTATCAAAGAGATAGCAGAGTCACATCAGGTGTGCATATTAGTAATGCAAGTGTTGCAGAGCTAGACATGATGACAGCTCCTTTTGACTGCATCTGTCATGCCTCAGGAAAACCAGAGATGCTTTCTTACTCACAGTACTTTCTACAGATTAGCTGTCCAGAGTGGTAGTTCTCTACTGCATGTAAAAGTGAAACTGAAGGTACTAAAAGGGCATCTGAAAATCTGGTCAACAGGTCTGATTCAAACAGACTTTTTAAAAGAATTAGAAGCCTCTCTGCTGCAGGTATAATGCTATGTTATATCTTGAGTTAAATATTTTGACCATATTCTGTGACTAGATTTGGCACTGAGCTTAGTAATGAGTTTGCATTTTACATACTCATCACAGGCAAGAGCTAATCCAGCATTCTTAAAATGCAGTTTAAGCTCACTGTGCAGTACCTACAAAATTCATATGATTTTTTTTAAACCCTGAGAAAGCAACACAAGCAACTCTAATTAGGCATCTCTCTCTTTCCACTGCACTCAAAATGAATGAACCTGTAAGGCACTTGAATTCTGACAAGCAAAACAGTAATGGTATAGCATCTGACTTAGCTGACTAGTTGACTGTTGGTTTCCATTTCTGTCTTAGCTGCTTATTTCTTTTTTGATTCCTTCTCCCACAACTTTGATAAACATGAAAAGCCTCTTATTTGGAGGGAGTGGGAGGGAAGAGGTGGCGGATGGTGGAAATGGGTTGACCAGAATTAGATAACAAGAGCTGAGCACAAGGTCCACATGCCATAGTGATTCATGTGACTGTGTTATAACGGCTCATAATAATCAAGCTCTGTCATTCTTTATAGGCCAAATTTTCTAGTTAGATCTCCTTTAAAGCATCTCCTCATTGTGCAGTTGTTTTATTGAAATGACCATAATAACACTGAGATATTTCTCCTGAGCTATGAAAGTTAATTTAGAATTCAGCAATGTGAAAAAGTAAATCAAACTCCGTCTAATTAGTATTACTTAGTACTTATATTAGGTAAGTGTGTAAGTCCCACTGAGGTACTGAGTTTTGTTCTGCTATGCATGGTGTAAACAATCTAAATAAAGCATATGTGCATTATCCTGACAATTATATTTCACAGTGCCTCCCAAGACAACCTTTTACAATCCCTTAAGCAAATCTTAATCCAGTTTATCTCCTCCTTGGAGAACATTCAAGATGAGTTAGACATGCCTTCAGAAAACAAAGACATAGTTATGAACTCCTATGAGGAAGGTTAGAATCATGGGTTCAACATGAAACTGGGACACAGGAGATCTGTATTTCTAACAATCGTTTCATATTTTCTGTGTGACTTGGCTCAAACGTGTCAAGGAGGCATTTACTCTGTGGATGTTGCAGCATATGCTTGTGAGGTGCTGGGTTCAGGGAAAAGCAAGGTTATGCTGCTCTGAGAGGGAAACCAGGAGACAGCAGGGCGCGCACATGGTCTTACTGCAAAGGTGAGGTCCCACAGCATCCAAACAGGAGCAGATGAGGTCTGTGATGGTAGCCAGGCCCAGCTAATATTTCAGATCAGCAGACAAGTCCATAGCAATGAGGTAGATTTGATGTCAAGCTAAGATGTCATATCAAAGCATCAGGGTCAGGATCTGGTCCAGTAGTCTTAAGGAAAGCCCATAGTGATAAGGTATATCCAAGGTCACTAGACCTTGGCATAGAATCCACAGGTCAAGGTTCAGACAACCAAACTACATGACTGTACACAGTCACAGTAGATTCAGCTTAAGTGCAACTCCCAAGTAAAGGGGCCGAGGCCCCCAATTCTCACAGCCCTTTTCACTATAGTTTGATCTAAGTTACAAAACTGCATAAATTAAGAGCTGATTTTAAGCATGGGAAGCTTAAGCTGTAGAGGCAGGGTTGTGTGTGTTTAATGGGGATGCACTGGCACTGACAGCTTGGTCATCATGTTGAATAAAAAACTCAGAATGGTAGATATGCTCTAGAGAAGTAGTCTGATGTTAAGCTTATGACTGAATTCTTTCTGTCTCCTAAATTATCAGAGTCAAGAATTTAGTTAAGCACTAATTTGAGACATCTCTCAGTTGACTGGGATCAATTAAGCAAACCTGCCTTTCTTCTGAACCTTTGGTTTATGTATTGTGCCTGTCATCAAATGAGTATTCAAATAGGGGTTTGGTCTAACTTTCCTCCTAGATAGCTCAGGTTTTGATAGTGATAGCCTTGAATCCTAATGGACATTCTCATCCAAGAAAAAAAGGGTATGGTTTATAACGCCTTCACCTGGGAACCCCGTGTTCAAAGGGGAGCCTCATTGCATGCATAACTTCCTACTTCAAGTACTCAAAGCATTAGCTCAATAGTCTAACAAGCAATGCTAGACAAGCAAGACTTTCTCTGACTTGACCGAGTTTTAAAATAGAAAGCAACTGCAGGTGCATTTGATGAGGGGACCAGTCTGGTTAGTAAACATACCTACAGGCTTGAGCTTTTTGGGGATGTTATCTATCTAATTTCTCAATCTTAATGGAGCTGAAGTGTAAAGAAAGCACTGTTGCCTTCTTCTGCCTCTGCAAAGGCACATGGAGAAATTTGTACATGCCTGGTGAATTCCTGTATAAAAGAGAGCCACCTGCAAGCATTTCCTCCATATCTACTGTTTTGCAGAATATGACTTTTAATCAGTCTCGACTTTTTAGGATTTGCTAGCTGCTTTCATACTATTAATCTCTGCATTTCTATGTCAGAGTAATTTACAGTTCTTTCAGTTTTAATTTTCTCACAGTGTTAACTGAAAGTTCTTCACGATGCCATTTTGTATGATTATGAAAAAGCAGTTCAATAATTAAATACAGAAGAGATCTGTGTCTAGTCTGCTACAAAAGGTTGTGATTAAAAACCTATATTAATTGCCTTGTTTTGTTTCATCTGTGTGTGACTTTCCTACATCACAACTTGTATCTTCATGACTGAGAACTTACTTCTTATATAATTTTTCAACATCCTGTTTAACTTAGTTCACATCTTTATAGATCTATGAATGATAGGTTTAGTTGTCATTTCCCTAGAGGTGAAACAATAGCCATCTTTTCTTTGCTTCTGTTTACTACTTCTGGGAAACAATCATGCTGCTTCTACTCTTCATGTCCCCAAGCAATGTAACATACATAGAATATTTTTATCAATTCTCTGCTGATGGTTTTCATGTCAGTTTGACTCCTTACTGATCTCTTGTCCTCTGTCAAGTTCTCTCTCTCCATCTTTTTAATAGTTTTTAGTGGATATCTAATAATCAATTAACTTGATAAATAAACATATAAATGATCTCTCAGTTTCAGCTTTTCATCTTTCTTCCTTTCTCTGATGACAGCTTCATCATCATTCCCACCATCTGAGCTCACTACCTTAATATGCCTTCAGTCTCACTTTCTTTGCTCTTGTTATCAGCTAGAATCACCAGCATAGACACTTTTACCAGTCACCTTAGTGACTGAAAAATGCTTGGTTTCTACATCTATCCTGTGCAGTCAATCTAAAATGGTGTCGCAGGTGACCTTGCGTGCTCAGTATGCTCATGGTTTTGAACTTTAGGTCGTAAATTAAAACTCATGCACTTAAATGCCAATTCCTTCTATCTCCTGCATCAGTCTCCCTCTTCTGTCTTGCTTTATGCTGTCTTTCTTTTCCTTAAGAAGTGTTCTATGAAAAGGCAAGAGTTGCTGCTGGAGACTTTAGTTTTAGTAGCATGAATGCACAGTAATACTAAGAGGAATGAAAAAAAAAAGCTCCTTGAGAAACAGAGAGTACCTTTTATGTGGCCCTGGGTCTATTTGGCTGCTCATATCTTCATCTTCTTCAAAATAATGCCCAGAAGATGGAGTTGTCTTCTAGTTAATGAAGTACAGCTTCCTACCATGTGTTTAAAGCATTTTTCTAAATGATCACATATTTCAGGAAGCATTCCATTTATCATGAGAATACATTTTCTTCTGATTGCTCATTAAAAATAATTTACATATTCACTTGTTCAACTGGGTTTTCTTCAAACTTGTGAATCAGATTAACACATTGATTTTATTCTTTACATTCCACATTGACCAGCTTCACATAGCCATGTTAAATTTACAGTGTGCATTACTAGTTAGTAAATAGTAACAATGATTAAAAATTATAAAAATACTAAGATTAATTTTTCCCCCCTAAGGGTACCTGCAAAAGTAGTACCTGGAACATGTACAAATTCTATGATAATATAGTTTTCTCTGTACACTACCTTGTTTTCAGAGAATAAACAATATTTTCCATAATTATTTTTAAAGAAAGATATTATTGTCTATAATAACAATTTTTAATGTTCTAATTATAGTTTGAATTTCTAATTTTAAGTTTTATATCCATACCTGGAGCAAGGAAAGGTTTGGTAAAAGAGGAATTGTAATCTCATGCTTTGCCTATTTTAATTTTATTAAGCTAGGTTGGTTATCATAACTAATGTGCAATCAGAAATCACTTGTGAGACTGCATATGCATATGCAATATTTCATGCTACTTTGAAATTTACATGTTCTTGAGTTGTTTCTGAAATGCAGAATTTGGTACTGAGCAACAAAAATACACAAAACCAAAAGGAAACACATGCTGGCTGCCTCCTTTTATTTTATTTTTTTAAATTATCTAAGAAGCAGAAGAGATTTGAGTATTTATTAAATGCATCCAATCACCTGAAACCATGCTGCTTTCTAACTTCTAAATATTATACTGAGCATATTATTGACATGGCAGTGTATTGCTGGCATTTATTACAGGCTTTTAGGAGCATATTCAGACATCATACACTATGTGACTGATCATGTGTTTATTTGTTTTTCATATTGTTTAAAGGACTGTAGTGGCTTGCAAGCTCAAAATAGAAATGAATTCACTAATTCCTTGAGGTGCTTATCACTGATAAATTTATTATTTTATAACAAAAATGGTAATGGGTAACTCTCTTCTCCACTATATTGTCTGTAGAAAACAGAAGGGAAATATTCAGAGATCACTGTTAAAATAGCTTCTTGATTAACCTAAAGCATTATTCTTAACTTTCAAACAGTAAGCCTATTTAAGGCACAGTTTCCTTGATGCCAGATGAAGGACTCATGCAAAGTTCGTGCTTGATTCGTGAAAATACCTATCAAAAACCTACTTCTGCTTTTGCCTATATTGGTACCGTGTCTTGCTGCCCAAAGCTTGAACAGTGAGACACTAGCTGCTTTGGACTGATGAGCTTCAGGGATGCAAGTGCACAGCAGGCTTCTAGGGACATCCCTCTCTTGTATGCCTATGGAGCAGCAGATTCTAATTTAAGAAGTTATCATGTTTGTGTTGATAGTCAGGAAGTAGCAGTTCTATTAGGTTATGATTTCCTAGGAGCGTTTTTCTAATCATAGTTTGATGTTGGCCCACTACGATAAGATTTCAAGAGTATTATTTACAGAAGGAAAATTACCTTGCTGTTTTTCTTATGTTCATATACAAGGATGTCACTTCACCACAGTTCTTCTGTTATACATAATCTTCTGGTGGTAAGACATGGGTCTTACCCATGTCTTATCTTTGTACTGAGAAGGATTTTAAAGGAGATCATCAAGCCTGCTCACATGCAGAGCTCTGTAGCAAAGCCAGAGATCCACAGATCAGTCTCCTTTAAATGGGAGTTTCACCATCTGTGTTTGTTGCATATTGTCTTTAAAATTATGGGGTTTAAATGGATAGAGCAAATATGTTATGAATATCATCTTCAATATGTCTATCCGGCTCTTTGTTGGTGATCCAGACAAGACTTTGTTCCCCATGTATCCAACATGGGCTGACTTAAATAAGTTTATTTATTCTAAAAAAAAAAAAAAAGGAATTCTACATTTATGATCAAAAGAATAATTCTAAAATATATATTGTTGTAATTGTCTTCTTAACCAAGATGTTTGCAGAAATATGCAGAATTCTGAATTCTAGTAAAAAAATCCTTTCATTTTCTTTGTTCAGAACATCTGTGACAATGGCAGTTCTGTTTTACCGAGAAATAAATTTATCAGGAGCTGTCCCAGAAGGGCAGTATAACATCCTCTGCCTCAGAAATCAAGATGTGTTATATGATGAGCTCTAAATGCTGAATAATATATACCTAGTATACTGTCAATGGACAAATCAAAATAGGATAGGAAAATAACAAATGATGCTGCTGATGTTCACAGTCATTCTCTGTTGTTTGTAACTGAAATGCAATCGGAGTTCTACTTCCTTGCTCTGACAGGGAGGGTTAAGCAGAAGTTGACATTTTATGGTAAAGATATATTTATCAGATTTTCCAATTCAGTCAAGGTACTGATGCCTTTTTAAAACAATTAATTTCCATTCATCAGTATCTTAAGTTACTGCAAAGTAGAAATCAACATAGTTAGTGTGCTTGAAAGCACAACAAACTCAGAGTTTTATCACTTAAGTGAAAGGAGAATCAGAATTGAAATTGCAACTGAGGGGAGACCTCAGCAGCAACCTGTAGGTCAGATATACAGCTTCCTCCATGAGGGGAACTGGAGAAACAGGCACCAAATCCTTCTCTCTGGTGACCAGTGACAGGGCCTGGGGATGCTGAGGGGTGGTTGGGCACTGGAGCACTTCACAGCAGCAAGGGAAGTGGTCACAGCGTCAAACCTGACAGAGTACAACAAGCAATGCTCTCAGGAAGCTGGTGTGATTCTTGGGGCTGTCCTGTGTATCCTGTGAATGTTTTACCGTGGGAACTACTGACCTGTCAACCTCACTTCTGTGCCAGGGAAGATCATGGAAAAGATCCTCCTGGAAGCTATGTTAGGGTATGTGAAGGACAGAGAGTTAATTTAAGACAGCCAGCACAGCTTCACCAAGAGAAAGTCCTGCCTGACCAACCTAGTGCCCTTCTTCGATGAAGTGACTACATCAGTGGATAAGGGAAGAGCTACAGATGTCATTTATCTGGACTTCTGTAAAGCCTTTGATGCAGTCTCTCACAACATTCTTATCTCTAAACTGAAGAGAGATGGATTCAGTCAGTTGACTCTTAGATGGATAAGAAAGTGGTTGGACGGTCACATCTAGAGGATGGTGGTCAATGGCTTAGAGTCCCAATGGACATTAGTGACAAGTCGTGTCCCTCAGGAGTTCATATTGGGACTATTGTTATTTAATAGCTTCATGACAAAGATGAAGGGATCAAGTGAATTCTCAGTAAATTTGCAGATGACACCAAGTTTAGGGGTGCACTTGACACACTTGAAGGATGGAATGCCACTAAGAAGGACCTGGACAAGCTCAAGAAGTTGGTCCATGGGTATTAAGGTCAAGGTGCTGAGTCAAGGCAACCCTGATATCAATACAGGCTAAGGGATAAACAGCCCTGCTGAGAAGCACTTGGTGGTTCTGGTGGATGAGAGGAGGGACATGACCAGGCAATGTGCACTTGCAGCCCAGAAAGCCAGTTGTATCCTGGGCTGCATCAAAAGCAGCATGGTCAGCAAGTCAAAGAAGATGACTGCCCCTCTGCTCTGGTGAAACCCCACCTGGAGTGCTTCATCCAGCTCTGGAATCCCCAGCATAGGAAGGACATCAACCAGTTGGAGTGAGTCTGGAAGAGGGCCACCAAGTTGATTAGAGGGATGGAACACCTCTCCTGTGAGGAAAGGCTGAGAGAATTGGGATTCTTCAGCCTTGAAAAGAGAAGGCTCTGGGATAACCTAATTGCAGCCTTCCAGTACCTTAAGGGAACCTACAAGAAAGATGGAAAGAGACTATTTACAAGAACATGTAGTGACAGGACAAGGGGCGACAGCTTCAAATTGAAAGAGAGTACATTTACATTAGATATTAGGAAGAAATTCTTTACTCTGAGGATGGCGAGCACTGGAACAGGTTTCCCAGAGAATCTGTGGATGCCCCATCGCTGGAAGTGTTCAAGGCCAGCTTGGATGGAGCTCTGAGCAACCTGGTCTAATTAAAGGTGTCCCTGTTCACGGAACTAGATGATCTTTAAGGTCCCTTCCAACCCAGGCCATTCTATGATTCTATGATCCTTGTGGGTACCTTTCAACTCAGGCTGTTCTATGATTCTATTTGGTTTATGTTATAATTTTTAAATCTAAATCTCTAATGGGAGACCTGAAGTTGTATTCAGTCCATAAGCAAACATCCAATTGTTTTTCTGTCATGCCTTTCAGTGAAACTGATTTCCTGTTCAAAATGATTAATATTATTCAAGAGGCTAATTCTGAGAGGTTACCTGTTTTTGTTGAACACAGGAGGCTAATGGATGAATACTAAAGAGAAGGGCACAATGATTCATGCCATTTATTTGGTTGCTTCATCTTTTTGTTGTTTAGCAACACAGATCAGTCAGAGAGCTACTAGAAGTTGCACTAGGCAGCTTATAACTCACTCAAGGTTATAGGGATCAAGGCAATACATTTCAGCTTTCCTTTTCTAGGCCATGATCTACAAGAGCTACATATACAGCTCCAAATTTTCTTGACACATTTTGTTAACCACTTTTGTGCTGTTTCAAGTAAACTGCTGAAATATCATTCACATATTACTGTGTATAATCATCTCATTTAGATAGTGATGGAAAATTCTATATTCCTATCAGTTTGGCATTTATCAGTTCAAAAGATATTTTATATTTCTCAGTAAGTAGGAAGAGTTGGTAGTTGCCAATTCTGAAATTTTCAGTAGAGCAGTATCTCTGCAACTGCAGATTGTCTGCAACTGCAGAATGAAAATGAAATAAAGGCAAAAGAAGTATTTGTAAAGTGCATTAAAAATTAATCCATTAGGGTTCAAAGCAATCACTAAATTGATTAGACTAGACTATTTACATGTATTTTTCTGAATAAATTATTATGGATTCATCAAATATGTATGTGTTCTTATGTGTAATTGAACCACTGTCTTGCCATTTATACCAAAATGCATCCAAAAATGCTCAAAGAATCCTCTTGTCTCAGGCTTCTGCTACCCAGAGCTCAACATACAGCTTGCACTGGAGCTGTGCACACCTAATCATAGAGTTATAGAATATGCTGAGTTGGAAGAGACCCACAAGGATCACGGAGCCCAGCTCCTGGCCCTGCTCAGGAGACCCCAAGAATCACACCATATGCCTGAGAGCGTTGTCCAAACACTTCTTGAATTCAGACAGGCTTGATGCTGTGACTACTTCCCTGGGGAGATTGTTCCAGTGCTCAACTACCCTCTGGGTGAAGAACCTTTTTCTGAAATCCAAGCTGAACTTCCCCTGACTCAGCTTCATGCCATTCCCTCAAGTCCTCAAGGCACGAGGATGAACTACTTATCAGTACTTGTCCCTTCACTTCTCCTCATGAGGATGTTGAAGACCACAATGAGGTCTCCCCTCAATCTCCTCAAGGCTCAACAACCCAAGTGCCCTCAGCCATTCCTCATACATCTTCCCCTCCGGACCCTTCACCATCTTTGTTGCCCTCCTTTGGACACTCTCTAATAGCTTAATATCTTCCTTATATTGTGGCACCCAAAACTGCACACAATATTCACAGTGAGGCCATTCCAGTGTAGAGCAGAGCAGGACAATCCCCTCCCCTCAACTGGCTGGTGATGCTTTACCTCAAGTTTCCAGGGCACAATTGGCCCTCCTGGCTGTCAGGGCACTCAAATTCAACTTGCCATCCACCAGGACCCCCATGTCCCTTTCCACAGCATTGCTCTCCAGCCTCTCATTTCCTAGTCTATGAATACAACCAGCTTCAGAATCCAGCACTTTCCTTTGTTGAACTTCATATGGTAGGTGATTGCCCATCTCTCTAATTTGTTGAATTCTCTCTTCAGGGACTCCCTGCCCTCAAGAGAGTCAACAGCTTCTCCCAGTTTAGTGTCATCTGCAAACTTGCTTAATATTCCTTTGAGTCACATATCCAAGTCATTAATGAAAATGTTGAAGAGAACTGGGCCGAAAATGTATTCCTCAATGTCAGTGCCACATCAGTGCCACATTAGGCACATCCTCATGGAATCATTTAGCAAAGTGGCTAAAGAAAGACCTAATAATATGTGTGGACCTGTAAGAGACAGACTTCAAAGGACATGGAACAAGCATTTTGGCAAATCTGTTCTGATTACTGGTTTATGCAGTGTAATCTATCTATGCAGAGATAGAAAATCTCCAGGATGTTAAGGTTACATCTTCTGCTAAATTAAGTAAATATACTTTTGTTTGATTTTGAGTAGAAAAAATCCAAAATCCAGAACTTGTCTAAATCATGAATGGGAATATATAGAATCATAGAAGCATTTAGGTTGGAGAAGGGCTTCAAGATCATTGAGTCCAACTGTAAACCTGACACTGCCCAATAAATATATATATTTATATTTATTCCATATAAGCCGTAAGTCAAATGTTTAGGCTTTATGTTTTGGTTTTGTTATTTGTCACCTAAACATTACAAGCATTTTGAAATTTTGGGTTTTAAGTTGTGTTTAGGTACCATGATAAATGGCCCTATTTCACATACAGAGAGAGAGAAAGAATACAGAGAGTATTATCCCAGACCCTCACCATTTATCCAGAACTAAAGTGTTTTCTGTATTGCAGAGTGAATTTCATTGAATAACATTGATTTCCTTTTTCAATAAAGGGAACTGTCATCCAAAAGGTGAATGAAATATTAAGGCTCTGCTAGCTAATTAGAAAGATAGATAGGTAGATGCACAGATAAATACCATGCAAATAAAAAAACCTCAATATTATCTTATGCAGGCCGTATTTAATTTTGAAAACTAAATAACTGTTGGTTTAAATTTATTTATGTGGAAAATAAAACAAATTCTTTTTAGATTTTAAGAACTCTGGGGGGAAAAAAATCCATTTTTACAGTGTTAATGTATTCTGTATAACCATTGATTGCATGTGAAAACACGCAATCCATTTTTTGCCCCAGTAATTCTGAAACACCTGAACTCTCTTCCCTCGACACACCACCTGGAAATTCACAACACTAAGCATCCCTTTAAGGCTGGGGATGTATTTGCCAATTGCAGCCTGGAGCGGGTTGTAACTAGCATTATAAAGCCCTGATGATAGTTTTATAATGGAAAGCCCAAAACAACCTCAAGTGCCACCTTGTTAACATGATTCTATAATACATAACAGTCTAATTTGAAAGTAAGAATCAGTTATCAAGAAATACATTTGTAGACTTAATATTGTTAACCACCTAATTTTCCTCTTCTCTTGCATTTGAATTAGTTTTCTTTCAAATAAAATCCACTGATGAGACACCTAATGGTTTTCTACTTTAATTTTGCTGTTCTAATTTTTTTACAGATGTCTCCCATTGTCTTTAGGTTAAACTCCCTTGTAGAAACCTAGCAGAAATTGTTGCGCAGATCAAAGTATAGTCCTGATGTTCAGACTCTTCCAACTACATTAGCCTCTTCATAAATTGATTAGGAAGGGCATGGCGCAGGAAATGGCTATCAACATGCCTTACACTAAGAATGCAGCTAGTGCTCCAAATGTGTTTTTTGTCATCTCTCTGAGTATACATAAATGCTTGCAGCCCTGTCAGTTCCTTAAAAGTAGTTTGAGTCTTACTAGACACTGACAGTGTTGCCATGGAGTTGTACTTAGATTTCACAGTAAAGATGAAACTGATTTCCAGGTAATAGTTGAATTAGAAAACAGGGAGAAAAAGAAAATGAGTAAACAAAATTCCAAACTGATTATTATTAGATTTGATACCTATTTCCTCTGTCTTGGTATATATGTTATATCATTTGGGAGTTGGGTTTTTCTGATGGAAAAAATATAATTAAGAATTCCGAATGGAGATTATTCTTTCAAGGAAAAGAAATCAAGTGTTATACTGCATTATTTTCATTTGTGTGCAAACAATGAGGTCTTTTAATATGTGAATCTCCTTAATGGATCTGTCTTGAAATTGTGCCTGTATGGAGGATAAAAGTTCTATAATTGCTTCATTAGCCTCCACCTAGTTATGTTTCCCAAAGCAATTTGCAGCATCCTCTTCCTTTCATTGTCACATTTGATCATTTTAGAATTTGCTCTGAAGACACGACAATGTCCTTATGTGTGAATTTCAAGGTATAAACCAGTACATTCAATAATCCCTGTTAAGAAGTTTAATCAGAATCTAGCTGACAAATGGTATGATCAATACCACACAACTAATCCATTGTAGAACTGCATAATAAATAGAAGATTATGCTTTCTGTGCCAGTTAATGTTCTACAAATTCTTGCTTTACTTGAAATGCATTATTAAAAAGTTCTGTTATTGCTGTACTGTTATCATTGTATGATGCTTTAATGTATGATACACAATTGTATGATTTCTTTTACTAGTGGCTAGCATTCAGAAGCTTCCTGCTGCCTCTGTTTTAACCGACATCAATTTTCCCATGAAAGGAAGAAAAGGAATGGTTGATTGGGCACGAAACTCAGAAGACAGGGTTGTCATTCCAAAAAATATCTTCACTCCTATGTCAGCAGGTAAAGAAGCATATCAGCATGTTAATTTTTTGTTAGCTTTAGCAAGAAAACTCAGATTTTTTTGTCTCATAGGACCCTTGTATGATATAGGAATGCTTATTTTATCCATCTTCAAAAGGAATCCAGTACCCATAGTTTATCCTAGAGAGAAATGATGGGGCTTAATTTCAGCACCTTGAACAAGAAGTGCTACAGAAATCCTAGGCATTATTTTTTACAGCAAAGAGACAGCGCTTTGCTTAGTTATTGTGCACACGATTTAAGCTGCAGTGGTATGAGGTAAGCTGAAGTGCAGCTCTACTGAACGCCCTGAAGCTGCTTCCGTCCAGCAGACTGAGTCATTCCAACCCAACTCTTAGTGAAGGATGGTCAGCAGGCATGTTACTCTAACTTCAGGTGCAATTTAGAAATACTGTTGCCGTGGAGATCTCTGGTATCAGAGAATTTTCTCACTAGGCATTAAACTGTAATGGCATTCTTTGAGACTACTTAGCTCTAAAGGTAAATGAACTAGCATGAATGTTAATATATAATGATGGATTTTTTGAAAATGTGATTTCAATCGTTTACATCTTTTGATACGTCCCTGACAGTGCTACGTATTTATGTCAGACTTGCAGAATATAATTCAAAATCATGATATTTTATTTAAAATAAAACTCATATTACGGAGATACATAGTATTCACAGTTCTTTATGCTGATGAAAGCTTGAGAAAGAGAGTTTTAAAATCTTTTTTCCTTACTCCTTTCAGAACTAGATGAATCAACTGTATTTGTACTTGGAGCAGTGCTGTACAAAAATTTAGAACTCATTTTGCCCACTTTGAGGTAAGAAATTTCATAAATACAGTATGAATTAAACTATTTCAGAATCATTACTATACTTCATGTCAGGATACATGCAGACAGCCAGGACTGTCTTTGCATATTAGTACTGCTGGATTTTTTTTCCCTGATATTTAAAATGTATGTGTGCATATTCACTCTCCTTCATACTCAGTCACTTGTATGATGTGAATAGCCTTTTTATCAAATTGGCTTAATTTATATTTTGTGTAATCTATATTAAGCTTAATTACAGAAATGTTTGATTAGAAGTATACACACTGATATACATTAATGCTCAGGCCACTTATACTTGTGCTTCAATCTATTCTTTGTCCAGTTAGTACAAATGATCTTGTAATGACATCATAACTTGATGTACTAAGGTTGTCTGCTCTAATTCTACAGAATTCTCTAGCAGTAGTTTTCCAACTACTTTTTCAATGCAAATTGTATTCAGAAGGGACAACAGAGCTGTGGAGAGGATCCACTTTAGAAACAAGACACCCCTGGTGAGCAGCTGGAGTATATCAGTTTTAAGGGTCATATATGTACATAAGGAAATAGAAGGGCCTCGTGTTTCACTTTTTCCTTTCTGTACTTGATAAAAGACAATTTGGAAATAAGCATTTCACCTGCTCTTTTCTGATTACCACTGAAGATCATTTCATGGTCCATTGATGCTGTCTTATTTTATATGACCCTGTGCACCAATGGTCTACTAATGCTCTTTTACAGGAAAAGAAATGTGTAGATTGTGTCACAATGGCTGCTAATCAATTCACAGTAATTAGAAAGGATAGCAATAAGGAAGCCACCATATCACCTTTCCCTCCTCCATTTAACCAAAGCTTCAGGTTTTGAAACAAAGGATGGGAAAGATAGTTTTTTCCAAAAACTGTCTGAAAACAGAAAGGCTTATTGCTAATAAAATTTGAAAAACGCTTCCCAGTAAAGTTGCAATGTGCAACGAGTTGCTGTAACATCAGGGACAGCAACCCCGCTGAGGTAGAGCACAATTTGAATAGTGATGTCCTGACAGGACACCTGGGTGCCTGGGAAGTGCTGGCAAGAGCCATCTGTGCTTAAGGGATGGTATAAATGACAGCTCATCCACTTCTGAAATGTCACTAAGCACTTCCCATTTGTTGTACCTGTTCCTGAAATTATCCAGGAAGGAAGAGATGTGTTAAGAGGGTTTTTTTTCTCCTGTACTACAAGAACCAGTGGCAACTGGCTATTGTCAGTCAGTTCTTTTTGGTAGACCTTAGAAAAAAATCTTCCAGTCTTAGGAAAGCATCAAGTTGGCCATGTACTTTTTATAACTTATAGACATTTATATTGTGAACTAAAGTCTATGATCATGACTTTTCAGGTCTCACAGGTCAATGGCTTTAATTTACAGGAAAAAAAAAAGTGTATAAATCTTGAATGCTGTGTATTTGCTTGTATGAAAAGCCTTTCAGGGCTATTATTTCATCTGTTAGAAAAGTGAGTTTTATAGGCCTTATTAGATTTTCCCTAGAAACAACAGCATCTCAAGTAGCAGGAATATGGGCAGAATAGGGACATAAGAGTACAGCAACTTAAACACTATGGAATATGAGAAAGTGCATTTTGGTTGCCAAATTTTTTGCTTTTGTCTGTTCTGCTTTCAGCTGGTTACTGATATACACTGCAAATTTAACAATTTCTCTGTACAGTTCAGTTCACAGGTTTTGTGAGTTTCTAAAGCAAAATGGTCTAACAATCTATGTATATCTATTCATAAATGAAGTCTTTAGAAATTCAAATATGAAGGTATCCCACTTTGTCTCTGAATCTGTCCAGTGTTATTTGAATCATTCTCAGCTACCCCAGAAAAGGAAAGGAGCGCTATTACTTTATGTTTGTGAATGAGGAATAAAAGTCATTATTAATCTGTGATATAAGAATGTGACACACATTCCCAGGTACCTTTAGTCTCTTCTTTGTTTGGAATATAGCACCTTGCACTTCTTTAATGAAATATATTTCTTATAATGAAGTTATATGAAAACTTTTAAGCTTACGTCCCTTACTTCATCAGGAAGTGTATCATGCTTTATTTCTTTTCCCATGGCACTCATATTCATGCCCATAAAATGTTACCTCAAAGGTGTCACAATTTAAAAGTGTTTTCACAGAATTATAGAGTTGTTTTACAGTTTGGGTTGCAAGGAACCTTCAAAGATCATCTAATTCTTAATCCCTGCCCTGGGCAGGGACACCTTCCACTAGACCAGGTTGCTCAAAGGCCCATCCAGCCTGACTCTCAATACTTGCAATAACAGGACATCCACAGCTGCTCTGTGCAACCTGTTCCAGTCTCTCAAAAAATTTCTTCCGTATGCCTAATCTAAATCTTTCAGTTTAAAACCATTGTGCCTTGCCTTATCACTATAAACCTTGGTTAAAAAATTCTCAGTCTTTATCATAGATCCCCTCTAAGTATTGAGAGCCTGCAATAAGGTCTTAATGGAGCCTTTTCTTCTTCAGAATGAACAAACCCAACCCTCTGAACCTTTCTTCATATGGGAGATGTTCCACCCGTCTAACCATTTTCATGGCCCTCTCCTGGACCTGGTCTAACAGTTTCATGCCTTTCTGGTGCTGGGAATCCCAGATCTGGGTGCAGTCTTCTAAGTGGGTTCTCACAAGAGCAGAGTAGAGGGGCAGAATCACCTCTCTCAACCTGCTGTCCACGCTTCTTTTGATGCAGCCCAGGATACAACTGGCTTTTTGCAAGCGCAGATTGCCAGGTCATGTTCAATTTTTCATTCCCTAGTACCTTCCAGTATTTCTCAACAGGACTTTTCTCAATCCCTCTATCCCCTATTCTGTACTGATACCAGGGATTGCTTCAACCCAAATGCAAGACCTTTCACTTGACCTGGTTCAACTTCATGAGGTTTGCACCTCATGAGCCTTTCAAGGTCCCTCTGCATGTTGACCACACCACACAGGTGGCTGTCATCTGCAAACTTGCTGAAGGTGCAGTCAATCCCTTTGTCAATGCCATCAATGAAGATACTAAATACTATTGAATGCATTATGACACATTCAGATATTTCAGTGTTCTTTCAGATGGAACTTCAGCAAAGCCTTTGATATTGTCTCCCATGGCATTCTTCAGTGAATGGTGCTACATCCACTTGGCGAACCATCAATAATGGGGTTCCCCAAGGCTCAGTATTGTGGCCAGTACTGTTTGCCATCTTTATTGATGATCTCAATGAGGGGATCAAGGGCACCCTCCGTAAGTTCACAGATGATACTGAGCTGAATGGGAGTGTTGATCTGTTGGAGGAGAGGAAGACTCTGCAGAAGGATCTGGACAGGCTGAATTGATGGGCTGAGGCCAATGGTATGAGCTTCAGTAAGGCAAAGTGCCTGGTGCTGCCCTTGGGTCACAACAGCACCATAGGCTTGGGGCAGAGCGGCTGGAAAGCTGCCTAGAGGAAAAGGACCACTGTGTTGGTTGACTGTGGGCTGAACATGAGCCAGCAGTGTGCCCAGGTGGCCAAGAAGGCCAATGGCATCCTGGCTTCTTCAAAAATACTGTGGTCGGCAGAATTAGGGCAGTGATTGTCCCTTTGTACTTAGCACTGGTGAGGCTGCACCTCAGTCTTGTGTCCAGTTCTGGGCCCCTCACTTCAAGAAAGATGTTGGGAAAGATGTTGTCAAGAAAGATGTCCAGAGAAGGGCAACGAAGCTGGTGAAGTATCTAGAGAGTAAGTCTGTAAAGAGCAGCTGAGGGAGCTGGGGTTGTTTAGTCTGGAGAAAAGGAGGCTCAGGGGTGACCTTATCACTCTCTAAAACTACCTGAAGGGAGATTGTAGCAAGGTGGGGGTTGGTTTCTTCTTCCAGGCAACCAGTGACAGGACAAGAAGAAATAGCATCAAGATGCACCAGGGGAGGTTCAGGTTGGACATGAGGAAGAATTTCTTCACTGAAAGGGTGGTTAAGTGTTGGAACCGGCTACCCAGAGAGATGGTAGATTCACCGTTCCTGGAGGTATTCAAGAAATGACTGGATGTGATATTTAATGCTATGGTCTAGTTGACAGGGTGATAATCAGTCAAAGGTTGGACTCGTTCATCTTGGAATGCTTTTCCAACCTAAATGATTCTGTGATTCTGTAATTTGAAATTTTAAAAAATCAGCAACTGTGGTTAGTGCTGAATTTGTTGAGTTGTTATACCCTTTGTGAAAATTAAAATTGACAGGCAGATTTTAAAGGGATCTTTAATATAGTTTGTTTTATAATTTTACACTCATTTGAGTACATGAATATAGCTTTCTGTACATCCCACTGCACTTGGAAAAGGTTTATTTTGTTTACTTGCATTTTGCAATGAAAAATTGTCACCTTACATGTGTTTATATTAATTACCCTTTGTACTAATCTTGCTTAACTGTAATAAACATTATCATAATAACCATATTAGTGCTGAACATAGTGAAATGCTTCATTGCATTAGCACTGTCCATGGAGCAAACACTGTAAAATGCAAGGGAACGTAACATCATCCATTTTTATATGATGCCTAGAATTGTAGTAGCCATGCACAGAATAGGAATTTTAAAAAAATTCTGGATCAACATCTTATGTGATCCTTTTCTAAGTAAAATATCAGTTGTTAAAAATGTCAGTGGTGGGAATAAAGATGAAAAAAAATTAAACAATTAAACAATTAAATTAAACAAAAGGAAAATAAGCAAAATGAGCTCTGTTTGAGTTCGAAGGTCATATCATTTACACCTTGACAACTTGATAATAGAGATGATTTCTACTGACTGCAGTTAAATGTCTAGAAGGCTTTACTAGTTCCCACTTGACTTTACAGATATTAGGGTAGGAGTAAAGAAAATATTTGATTGTAGTTTCCAGAAGAACAAAGATGACACGCATTCCAATACATTCCTTAATCTTAACATTAGAAGGTGTGGAAACTTCTGCATCATCACAAGGAACTTCTTTTCTAAAAATAAGCAAATAAACAAATTAAAAAAAAAACTCAGTGTATCTTTAGCGAAAATCTTCCAAAGCACCTAACCACAGAATCCCCATCTGGTACATCACAGGTGTTCTGTGTATAAAATGGGGATTTCATTATCTTAGACAGCCTATAAAATATATTTCACAAACTCCAAAATTAGCCGCATTTTACCATATGGGCCTGATTTTTCTTGGTTTTGCTAACTTAGAGTCTATTAAAAGTAAGTCTTGTAAACACAGTGTGAGATGAGAACTTGGAATTACATTAATATAGGGGTTTTTTTGGTAATATGGTACATCTATATTATTCCAAGAATTTTGCCAGGAGTCTTTAAATGAGAGTTTAGGGAAACAAAAATAAAAGGACTTTATTCTTCCTCATAAAAATGGAATAATTATTTTTTCCATGCACAAGTGAACAAATTCATGTGATTCTATTTCTTAATATACTTTGCTGCATTTCACTGTTCTTGTAGTATCTTATGGACTTTTTAATAGCAGATATTGAAATATTGAATATTTTCAGAACTGTAGACTAAAATATTATTTCCACAGCTCTTACACCCCTGAGCACATTTATGTTGTTGCTAGGTTCACAGAAATTTGATTCTCAGTAATTATACTTAGAATCATCTAAAAGATATTATATCTAATTCCTCTCCTAGGCACTCTCAAGGAATACATTGCATATTGCCATACTGTAAGATAGTTTTTACATTTTCCTTTAGCAAATAAGAACAAATAAAGAATCAATGATTTTGCTCTACTGAGGATTTTTTCCCCATCTCTTAAACAACCACCATACCTTTCCTGATAAAATTTCCAGGATTAAAATTTCCCCATTTGAAACATCATTCCTAACCCCCTCCTTCAGGTGCTGTACAGCCAAAAAGGCCAGCTTTGTTAAACTAAGGATGGAGTACCTTAGACTGGCTTTTATTGCATCACATTACACCTTTAGCATCTGTGATTTTCCTGTAATGTATGCAACTTTTGCATTGATCTGTAACTTCGGTCATGCTGTCTTGAGATAGGAACATGCCTTATTCATAAGTTCATTTTTCCTGAGCAACACGGAGTCATTCTAAAAAGAAAAGAAAATCTGAATTTCGTATCACACAGAATAAATATTAATTCCCTTATGTAAAAAATACCCTCAAAATTTATACCCAGGTAGGAAAACTGTTTAATAAAATAAATCTATTTTGTTAATAGTGTGATTAATTCAGATCAGAAAAAACTCTAGGACAGCAGCTCTTGAAAGCATTTCTTGAGCTTTTACTCAATGAAACTTTTCTATCTTGAATCTTGTGGGATCTATTCAGCCACAGTTCCCAAGGAATTTAGTAGATTTTTTTGAATAATTGATTTCAAAACTTAACCCTGATGAGCATCTTATTGGACAGTAAGCAGAGCACTATCCTGTACAACTTCATTTCTCATTAAAGTTGAATTTTAAATTATTTTTGATGAAGGAGAAGGAGCTAATAGTGAAGTCACTCTCCCCCATAAAAAGCTGTAAGATAATGCATTTGTCCAGGAAGTGTGAGATAGGTCATTCCCATTCTATGCCATTCCCAACATCAAAGGGACTAAAATCCATATATTGCACCTTAAAGGACATTTTGTAAAAGCTGATTACTTAAATTAATGGATAAGTGTTCTCAGAACTGTTGTTTCAAGAAAATATCTGAAGCAAAGGAACAAAGGTAGCTGTGGCACTGGTGGTTTTGAGGGAAATTATTGTGATTACAAAGCTTTGAGCTTTAATTCTGAGGCATCTTAACATGTGTGAGTTTAGAATATACTTGCCAGATTGTATTCTTCCAGAGACTGTCCAACAGTTAAATATGAAATATGCAACTAGGCATTCAGCCCAGACAGGACAGCAATGAGGGATGGAGTTTTCATTTCACAGTGATATAGCCAGTTATATTTATTTTCTGCTGAAACAGTCTGCTAGAGGCTCTGGAGAATGTAAGTGAATTTGTAGAGTTTTCATGAGACTGAGGTAAAATGTATGTACTGAAGTTACAAAGTAGGCACTTAGGTGCTCTTTCAAGTCTCATGCTAGAACCATCAGAACTGTACCAAAATAAGATACAGCAAGGAAACATTTTGTAAATCACAAACTGTAAAAGAGTACTGAAGTTTCAATATTTACATTACTTCACATGAATTTCTGAAATGGACATAGTCTCAATAGCTAGTAAGCTCTATTTCCACTTGTTATGATCTGTTAGAGAGACCAGGGGTTTTTTATTTATTTGGAGTTTTGTTTGTTTGTTTGGGTTTTCTTTTAATTATACCTTGCTTGGGAAGACTTACAGATATTCAACTACTGTAATTCTACAGAATTTACTGAAAGTTTGCCAAACATTAAATGTTGGTCTGAGAAATATGTTATCCTCAACAATGTGTGAGAATTTAAAGTGCAACGAAAGAGAAGAAACAGGAATTAAGTAACATGGAAAGCCACTTTCATTATGTTTCTGTTATGTGATATGGCTGAGAAAAATTGGACTAGAACTCATACCTTGCCCCAGAAGAATAATTCCATTCCTTGTGCTGAAAGAAGTGCCTGCTGAGCTAAATTTCTATTACGGTAGCCATGGCAATTCCTGTTTCAATGATCCAGAAGAACGGAATCCTTTCCTAAATACAAACACCCTAGAGACAATAAGCAATGCAACAACAACAACAGAATATTTATATTGTCTATTATAATTACATCTAAACTGCCTCATTTCTTCTTTGATAACATCTACCTGTGAATATGTCTTTCTGTGAGGTGTTGGAGGCAGCATTACATATAAAGGAATTACTCTAAGGATCATCAGAATCAGTCAGGCTGATAACTGATGTCATTCTAAATCTGACAGGGTCATAAAGAAGCAAGGATCTCAGACATGAACATCGTGTCGACATGTCTTTATGCCTGTAGTAGCATAACCTTGGCATTACTAGGTCTGTCCTAGAAACGTTGCTATGATACACAGTGATCCTTGTTTTACATGAAAAGACAAATTGATGATGAATTAGAAAAAATGACAGAAAATCATTATTTTGCATTGCCTGGTACAATAACATAGGACCAAATCTAATCTCACATATGAGATAAAATTAACTGGTTTTAGCAGAATTACAGTCAGGGCACAACAGTGGTTTAAATTTTAATAATTATTTAGATTATGAAGCTGCCCACTTGCATACCAAATACATTGTTTTTTAAAAAAATTGGAAACAAGTAGGGTTTTTTCCCAAGTAAAGAATCAACGGAACTGTACAGTCTCCCATTGCATTCATCCATCTTCACAATTTTTCTCACAAAACAGTGAGAAAAAAAGTACAAAACATTACTTTGGAAGAAAAATTACTGTCTGTTATAAAACACAGCTGGAGGGTCTACACTGAGAGAAGCAGATGAGATGCAATCAAACATGCACAGAATGCTGGTGTCATCAGTACATTCTTCTGATTAATAAATTGCATTGTAAGGAATCGCACTTCTACATCCTTGGTGCTCTTTGGTCTTTAATGCATTGGATACAGTTGGAAGGGAGCATTCTCACCACTTCCAATCAAATTTGTTTTCTCCCTGAAGATTTGTCAACTAAAATCACTGAAAACACCCAATAAGATACTTCTGTACATGTAATATTCAAAGTCTTATTTAAACTCATACAAAGTTAAATCTTTCATTCTTAACTTTTTTTTTGTTTCTTTGTTTTTTTTGTTGGTTTGGGTTTTTTTACAGGAATTTTACGGTTGTTAATTCAAAAATCATTGTTGTTACTATACGACCTGAGCCCAAAACTACGGATTCTTTCCTGGAGATAGAGCTGGCCCATCTGTCTAATGTAAGTATGAGGACAGTTGATGTGCTCTTACAAGAGAAGTTGTCAGATCATATGAGAGAAAAAAATGGTGTCCTTTTAAAAACCAGGTAATAAAACTCAGTTTGACTTCTAAACTTTAAGCCCAGGAGCAGTCTAACAATCTTTGCAGGGAATTAGTACTTGTTTCATGAATCCATATATGCAAAACAAAATTAATTGTTGTTTTTTTATTTTTTGAAGTTTTCATTTAAACAGCAATTTCTACTGAAAAGTTTCAATTAAATGCTTTGATGATGACAACTGGAAATGTAGTATTGTGCTAAATGCTTAACCTTTTGCTCCCTGCATAGGTCATAGAGCTACACAGTTCTTCAGGGCTTTTCTTCTTTTCTTTCATTATTTCACACTCAGAAGCCAGTTTGTACTTGTTTTAGCAGACTTTGAAAAAAAATGCCCTGGTTCCAATTTAGCACAGAGTTCTTATGAGTGTTTGAGATTTTTTTGTGCAATCATTAAAATTCTATACTTTTCAGGCTTTAATATCACATTAAAAATGTTTTAAATCTGAAAATAAAGGGGCTTTATTTCCAAATATATGAAAAAGTATGAAGAGTTTTTCTTTCTGCTGTCAGCAATCTCCCAGCAGTCACAGGGATGTACAATATTGGGAAAATAATGTTAAATAACAAGCATAGGAGTAATTTATGTGAAGGCGCAGCATATAAACTCTCTCTTTGACGTTGTTAAGAGCTAGACTTTACTTTGGATAAAGTCATAAAGAGTCAATTAGAAGAGACAGTTACTAGAGCATTTGAAACTAGTATTGTTATGCAAAAATCTTTAAAGCTGTGATTTTTTTTAGTTTAAGGAATTAATGGAGTGGTCATAGGTACAGTTCAGCTGGAGAATTTCCAAATATTTCAGTCAGTAGCAAAATTGGATTAGTGACTCTGGGCAAAAGTATGAAGAAAAACTTTTTGAGCTCTAGATCTTTAATTTGCATTTTATTTAAGGTTAGAAGAAACTGACTATTTTGCCATCGATGGTCATTATGACCTGCCATTCAATTCCCAGAAAAATGCCAATGCAAAGGAAATCTCAGTGAAAAGTTAGGCAGAAGAAAGGAATAGAGGACCATAAAATGTCCTGACTCCTTACCTTCCAGTGAGATTAGAAGTGTATTGATGAAGAATTGTGGAGATTTTGGTGTATATGGTTCTCTGTTTATGTTTATTTTTAGGATGTTTTATGGCAGGTAGGTTTCATTTTCTGTTTCCAGTCTAAGTTACATCATATATAGCAAGTTTTTAACATAACTTTCCTTCCTGTCAGATACTCCACTAAAAATGTAAAAAATATTTGCTGAAGTAAACCAAAAATTAATCCTGCATATCAGGACAAAAACTCATCACCTTTGAAATAAAATACTTGCTTTGATCTTACTAAGACCATTGGTAGGAAGAATTTATGGTAATTTTCAATGCTAGGTTTTATAATCTATTGTTTTAACAATGATTGGGGGCTACTTACATGAATTGCAGAGTATGATGTTTATATTTTGAAATTGAAATTACAACTTCCAAAAGTGTAGATGGCAGGTAAGAAAAAAAGATTCTCATTAATTCAGTAACTTATGCTAGAAATGAAATAAAAATATTATAAAAACAAACAATACCAGTAAACAATGTATCAGCATTGAAAGTATTTCTAGGTCAAACACACACTATTAAAAGAAGCACAGAATGAGCAAGACTAGACTAATAAAAGGTTGAACTGCTGTGCCCAGAAGATGAAATTCTAGAAAATTCTTAGAGAGGGATATTTTTAAAACCTTTTTTTTTTTTTTAATCCATCCCTTTGATTAATTTACAAAGCAAATTTTTGACAAGTTTGAAAATCTTGGAAATGAAATTTCATTGTTACAAAAGGTCAGATTAGAGACACTGACTGTCACCTTGCCTTGGCAACCTTTCAGAAAATTAATATTAATCAATATTGTATGAGCTCTTGTCTTGACAAAGGAAAAAGACAGTAACCTTGCCAATACATATCAGAGCCTTTTTTTGTTTTGTTTGTTTGGGTTTTGGGGGTTTTTTTTGGTCTCAGTTTTTGTCCTATAATATAATCCAGAGGAGCATCAAGTGCTGGGATAAAATTTTCAGCCCTTAAATTAATTTTATGTACATACTATATTTATATAGAGTCTTAATCCACCTCAATATACAAGCTGGATCAGCAGATACAATGACAATATATTGCTTTAGAAAATCTATGAACGCAAATCAGTTTTGCAGTTTTAATGTCTTTAAACATTTGGTGATTTTCGTTCAAGGCCTAGCCTTCATAATGGTATTTTGTTTTAAAGAACTAAGGCTGTAGACACATAGAAATATTATTTTCCCTTTAGGCTGAATCTAATTCTAATCTTCTTTGCTATAATTTTCTCAGCTGAAAACAAGATTATTCAATTATAATGTATTACTATAGAAAAAGCTATATGTCACATACAGAAAAATAAAGCTATTGTTAATATATCTTTAGTGTTTGAATGTTACATATTAATGGCTCACAGATTAACCATTATGTCAGTTAAATAGATTAATTATTAAACAGAAAATAAAATACAGATATTCTCCAGAGAGAATATGAACTCTCACCTCCTGACAGCACAAAAGTTTACTCCAGGGACACTAAAGTAACAAGCCAGTAGTAGCATAGAACATCAAGTTTTCAATGAGACTGAACACCCTGGCTACAAAACACAGCTGGCACTGTGCTGGATAGCTGTCAAAGTTGCCAATCACATCTGGAAAATTCAGTTTTATATGTTAGGCAGAGATACATACATGTACACACTCACACACATATATCTATGTTTGAGATATCCAAGTAATGTACTGTAATGTACAAATCAATACTACAGCAGTCATAAACATTAATGGGCACAGTAGCTGCTTCCTTAGCTGCAGCTGAGTTATTACCTTGTGGGAGCAGGGCCCTCATAGAGAGCGATGGCTGTTGGAGGCAGCTCCACAACAGCAGTGTGAGGAGATGTTGCAAAGAGATCAGACCCAGAAAGACTGTGAAAAAGGGAGCAACAGATTAAGAGCAAAGAAGCAAATATAGAGACAGGCTCCTTGTGGTCCTCGCAGTACTTGAAGGGTGTTTGATCAGAGTATCAAAAGAGGGAGAAGTTCTGAAAGGCTGCTGTGCCCTGGCAAGCTGCCACTGCTAGTGGAGCAAACATAAGACTTCTTTAAGGAACAGGAGTAATATTTATCCTGCTTTCCATGCTTCTGCCTAGTCTCTCCTTAGTGACTGCAATGGCCAAACATACTGGGGTTTTTTGTTTAAATAGATTTTGAAGAGAGTGAAGTGTGTAATGGGACAGCAGTTCAATTGTGCTTCAGTTTTCTGCGAAGGCTTTTATCTTCCTCTATTTTGGAGATATCTTTATAATGGACATTTTTTCTGAAAGTGTTTTGTATTCATTCTATTTGAACTGTGGGAATAGCAAGCATAAACTGTCTGATGTCCACTGCTAGAGGTCTCAGATCTGAGAGATGCAAAGCCTTATTATTATGCAGCTGTAGGAGTACTTTTTAATATGCATATAGCTATATCAGATTGCAAGTAGAACTTCTCCCAGGCTTAGGATACAAATTAATACTCTTTATAAAATTACATTTTAAAGAAAAAGTAATTCTGCACAGGCATTCTGTATTTCTTGATTCTTACCCTTCTCTATCCTCTTCAATCAATGTACCTGAAAACACTTGGTTATTGATACAGGTCCTGGTCACTGAAAGTCAGCTGGCCTGTAATCGAGTGCTTTGTCCTGTGCCCTCTTTCCCTTCCTCTTCTTTATATTATAAATACTTCAGGGAATGGAGCATCCTTTATTTATGTTTGTACAGAGCTATGTAAATATAAAGTGCCATAAGTATATGTTGGTTTTAAATATTTATACTCATAAAATTCAACGCAGTCAGCAAAATACTGAAGTACAGGTTCAAAGTTTCCTTAAGTGCCTCTCTCACAAGCATCTCCAGAAGGACCTTTTTTATCTTTGACAAAGAGGTGGATGAAATAATTTAAATATTTAATAGATTTTTACTTCACAGGTTGCCACACTTTTTCTATAAATAAAACACTTGAGAATGAAATATTAAGGTATACTTTGGTTACTGCACCTACACTGTTCACTAACATTAAGGTACAAAAATAGTAATTGTTTCTTCAAATCACTTTTGATTTTTTAGAAATATGGTTTTTTATTCTGTATTTTATTTATTTTGTTTATGTAGTTCTGATTTCTGGAAATACCCAATGCTTTCGATGAACAGGAGTGTAGTTTTGCAGTTTTAAGTACTTCTAAGTCAATCTGAGTAAATTTTAATTTCGTGTCACCTCTACCTAGGCAGGAGAATAAACATGAGTAATAATAAAGACTTTTCAATTTCCCAAAACACCCCCATAGTTCAACGATGTGTAATAATTCCTATCCTGTTCTAAATCAAATCAAAAATCTTCCACTGACTTTGAAGAGGTTTTAGCTGGGATTGTAAAGCCCAACCACATCAGAAATAATATATTTATTTTGAGCAGAAAGCTCTGCTGATTTAGGACCTAAATGACGAATCCTTTGGGTATTGAATTTGGAGTCATCTGAAATCCCAGCCTCCAGACATTTTGCTCAACATATGCTTAAAATTTTTAAAGGCATTACTGGTTTTGACATCCAACTTCCTATGGGATCTAAAGTTCTGCTTCTAAGCACACCAGAAATGTTCAGTCAAGTCTCTTAACAGATTAAGTTTCGTCTCATATTGCACTTCTAGGGTATACCAAATAGGCAACCTTATGTTTACCTTATCTAAGCAGAGAATGCACAAGCACTCTGCTCTGAGGTTCAAGTGCTTTTCAAATACTCTATAAGAATTGACCTTAAGTTTTTTCCATTTCAGTGACATCAATTCATCAGAGTATAAGAATAATCTCGTAGGAGGAGACCCAAATAAATTTTTAGGTCAAGCATGACACATATTTTTGTATACCAATAACTAATAGGTTTCTTTGTTTTCTTCTTAGGGCACGTTGAATCCCTACTGTGTGCTGTGGGATGATTCAAGAATGTAAGTGACAGATTCTTGCTTCTATTGCTATGGCTCAAATATTACAAATTACCTAATGTTATTTAAGTAGTTGGTCAGTAAATGGGTTGGTACAAGGGCAGAGAAAACGAACCTTTGACAGAGTGAAAGTACTTGATTCTCCAGTCACTTGGCTTCCTTTCTGCAGCTATGTAAATTAAAATAATATAATATCTCACCAGGAAGAGATTACTCACATAGTAATTTTAATCTGCTTTCTCAAGATTAAAATGAGGATGTCTAAGAACTGTAGTTCCTTGATGGTAGTTGCTGGGCAACAAGCGAGTGGGTAAACGATGAGATAAATAACTGAGGAAGGCTCCCATTTTTGTTACTGCAGGGAGAAAAATAATTTTCAAATGTGATCCCCACAGCAATCTTCATTTTAGTTGATTCAAATTTTCATTTTAGTTTATTAAAATAATAGCTATATACTAAGCAGTGAAAGCTTACTATCAGTCTTCTACTGCTTTTTTTAGTGTGTGTCCCTTCTGTAGCAAAAAAAGAAAATGTTGCTATATAAAACTAAAGCAGTAAAGTCAGTGTAGTGTAAAAAGAATCCCAAGTTTGTGCAGTTGTAATTTACTGAATTAATCTTTCACAATAAATCTCCCATTAAAATCAAGGTGAACTTTGCATAGATACAGATTGTTTCAAGAAGTATCCCTGTATAATTGCCATATTATTTTTTTAAAGATGACGTTTTACTTCTTATCCAGGTATAAGAATGATACAGACTAATCTACAGTGTTAGAAATTGTCTGTGATTTTATGAAGGTTTTTATCCTTGAGCTTGGGCTTACATCAGTACTCTGATAGTTTAGAAACGACATTATCGTCTAAAAATGAGAAACTTTTGACATGATACTAGAAATCATTCCAAATACAAGTAGTATCATGGTCTGTGTCTCTGCAAAAGAATCATAATGCCATTATTTGCCAGCAACATCATAGTATTCAATTTCTGTGAAATCTGTGGAATTAGTTATATGAAAGACTTGATATTATACATTATTATGAGCACATGGAGTGCAAAAGATTTGGAACATGTTCTTTGTTTCCTCTTTGCAATGTTATGCTTATGCAGGAGTGCTATAGTGCTTTTTTATCATTTTTTTTATATGCATTACTTTAAGCATTGTTTATTTAGACCACATGCTCTAATTTTGCTGTTTCAGTCCAGAATATCAAGGGCAAACTTGCATAAAATTAGACTACTAAAAAAAAAAAAAAGAAAAAATCATTCTGTGGATTTAACAATGTGATTAAAAGTTTTCATGCAAGTTTTTGGGATGAATGTTTGAAGCAATCACAAACAAATGTATTTTGTGCTTGCCACTTGTTTTTTGTGCATTTCTCTTAGTATTGTTTGTAGGAAAGTTCAGTGCTACATATGAATACTGCTTTCAATATGCTCAGAATCTGGATGGAAAAGTGAACTTTTGAAACATCTAAAATTTACATAAAATAGTCTGAGGTTTTGGGGGAGAAACACATGCTTTTGTATTCTGAAGGATAACTTTTCTAGGCATAATTTTTAATAGTAGCTATTGAAGATGTTAAAATATTTTAAGATTGGAGGTATTCTCGGAGAAGTGTTCATTTTTAAAAGTGATATAAGCCCTCAATTACGCTCAATAAGATGTGATGCATCTGTCAGGTCTGCAGGGTCTGCACTGTCATTTGTTTTGCACATGTATATGTGCTATTTTATGAGAATGTGACACTGTCTCTTACCTGAGTGTGCAATAGCAAGAGCAAACTTCTACTTTTTTCCTCCATCCCTTTGGAAAAAAACCATCTGTAGTGTTAGCTGTGGGAGCACTAGCTTATTCAAAATTTTATTTTTGTAATGCTGTTTCCTTTTGGTTTGGACCATTTTATTTGTATTTAGTCAGGAATAATTCAGAATCTGTATTTGCACACTGTTAGTTTTAAATTGTGAAAGCTCTATAATGCTGTCTTAGTTCCTATTATTTGTGAATCCTAATAAATAAATAGTTAGGTGCCCATGACTATGTTGAGTTCTTGGTGGTTTGTTTTATTTTTTTCACTTTTTTCTGAGCCTCAGGAATTAGTCATCCTCAGCAGCAGGCAACTGGATTTGATGGATTAATACCCTAATTCACACTGCAAATCCTACAGAGCTGTGATGTACTCATGTCCTTCCAAACTGAGTAATTTTTGCATAACCAGGATTTGGCAAGTGTTTTGGAACAAACTCAACAAAATGTAGCCTCCTTAGTTGAAGGTGCTTAACTAATCAATTGCCTATTGTGAGTCAGGTGTTTTAAATTAAGTGGGTTTCAGATGAAAACTGTGTTTGTTTTTATCATCACCATACAGCCAGCAGTAACCTCTAATGGGTGTTGCCATCTTTTCAAACACTTCTCCCACATCTTTACCTGAGTGCCTTGCAAGTTCACGTTTGGTAAATGATACTTCCTCCACTGATCTTGTCAGTTTAATTGGTCTCCAGCAGCAAGCAAAGTCCTGTCAATCTGGATTTTGGCCGTGCTTTTCAGGAAATTGTCAATGATTGCATTTCCCTGACATCCATCCTTGAAGAAAGTTCTGGATCTGTGAGCTCTTTAATCACACCAGATCATCAAGCTTATCCTACTGCCACTGGTATCTGTGACAATCTGGTCATCCTAACTTTGGCAAATCAGCTTAAATTTATTCCTTCCATGAGGTTTGGTGATTCTTCCCTCTGATTATGTTTTATAAAGCTTTTCATTAATCAAGCTTGCAGGCTTGTGCCCTTTCTGTAGGCAGCTAGTCAAATGTGTGTACAATATTGAGACAGTGCAACTGGAGAATAAAATATTGTGCCATGTATTAATCCAATAATTCAGCATTTTATTTCAGTTGATTAGCCCAAAATATAGAGCACATCTGTCTGTGTTGATTGAAACCAAGCTTTTTATGAGCTCTGGTCCTTCCTTTGATACTTCCAGCTTCCCTACATGAAGCTTGTAGCATGAGTTGTTTGTAAGTGGTGACTTTTCCCCCTACCCCTGCTAGAAATCTGAGTGATATCTTCATCTATTCATTTCTGAAAATGTATTGTAAATGTTGCCTTCAGTAAAGTCTTAGGATACTGAATGCTTCTTCTAGTGCATGGGAAAATACATGGACTATTTATAATTAACATTCTGAGGGGAAACAGTTTAGTTCCTTAAACCAACCAGCTAAAAACGCTAGAAAGAATTTTGTCTTTTCTGCTTTGCACTGTCTGGCATGAGGAAACTCTCCCTGCTCTCAGGAACTGTTTGTGATACATCAATTAATTCCAGTGGTTTGTTCACAGAAAGAAAGAAAAAGGACTTGGTCAGGTACTAGGGCTGACTTTCCTACCTCACAAAAGTGATTTGAAAGATTTTGTGATGAAACAAAACTTGAAAGATTTTCTTTTGTCCCTCTTACCTTTCTGAAAAGGAAAAGAAGAAAGGGTAGGGAGACAGCAAAGACAGTCTCAACCAGCAAGCAGTTTAGTTAGATGCATTTACTTGGGGACTTCAGAGACCATCACTTCAATTTTTTTCTTTATGTAAGTTACTTGAGGAGTTTGAAATACACTTTTAACCTTACAGGAGCAGCCCATGCCCACTGAGCTGTCAGCTCCTCCGGAACGTGCTACTCACAATGTGTCCTGCTGGAACTCTGCCATTTTATTTGGGAAAGTATTCATGGGTTGAGGACCTGATTCCCAGCACCTCTGTATTTAATTTTACCATTGTTTCTATGTGTTTCTCACCATGCCAAACCTAAATCTTAGCCATATCACTATCAGGGTTTGGTTTTTTTTCCTAGCAGTGTTTTGTTTTATTCAAGTCTGGGTAAGGCTCTGTAAACCCAGGGAATCAAAGAATCCTCATATGCACGCATACATTTCCATTTAAAGAATGCCATTTTTTGTGGCAGTCTGAACAGTTCTCATGAACTTTGTTACCATCTCTGATATTTTTATCTGTGATAGGTGCCATAACAGTCTATACGCACATTGTGGTTTAATCCCAGCCAAAAAGCAAGCACCACACAGCCACTCACTCTCCCACCAGTAGGATCAGGATATCAGAATATCAGAAGGGTAAAAGCTACAAACTCGTGGGTTGAGATAAAGGCAGTTTAATTGGGAAAGCAAAAGCTGTGCTCACAAGCAAAGCAAAACAAGGAATTAATTCACAGCCTCCCATGGGCAGGCAGGTGTTCAGCTTGCCCATGAGAACAGGGCCCATCATGAACAATGGTCATTTGGAAAGACAAATACCATCACTCAAACGGCCCCACCCTTCCTCCTTCTTCCACCCACTTTATATGCTGAACATGATGTCATATGGTATGAAATATCCCTTTGGTCAGTTTGGGTGACCTGTCCTGGCTGTGCCTCCTCCCAGTCTCCCATGCAGCTGACTTCCTCACCACATGGCAGTACGAAATACAGGCTATGTTCAAGCCCTGCTCAGCAATAACAAAAACACCTCTATATTATCAACCCTGGATTCAGCACAAATCTAAAACATAACCCCATACTAGGCACGGTGAAGAAAATTACTCCAGCCAAAACCAGCACAATGAATCTCTAGGATCCATGAAAGTTTTGCCTGACAGAATAAGTTACTTGCCTTAGAGGGCTCAGCCCTTGGACTCTTGAACCAAGGTGCAGAATTCAAAACACACTAAGAGGATGGAAAAGTAAGTGCCACAGTACTGAGCATTGGAAGTACAACCCTCACATGCAGTCCTCAGCCAACACCACCACAGTGAGGGCGTGGAAGGTAGGATAGACACAGTGAGTCCCTGGAAGGAGGTGAGAGCTCGCATAAGAGTTTCCAAAGTCACCAACTGATTAGCAAAACAATGCAGCTGGTGTTTGTTCTTTTAGAAATGTGTTGGAGATAATGTGGGCACGTGTTCTTCATAGGACAGAGTCAGTTGTTGCTGGTGTGCTCCACATCTGTACACGGTGCAACATGACAACTCACAGCACTGCGTAAGGAAAGGGCTTTAATATTCTGAGGCTCTTTTCTGCCAGTTGCTGCAGAAGGATGTTATAACAGTTTGACAGCATTTTACTTGTCCATATGTGTGCTTATAATAGTTTGTGCCTGCTGACAATACAGTTGGCAGAACTACGGTGCAATTAGCTGAAATTTCTAATACTCCAGGAATTTTGACCGGATTCAGTTTTAGTTTAGGATAAGTGATAGGTCTGCTCTATTTTTTTCCCACCACTGCTATACACATTTACTTTGGCAGTAGTTTAGATCTGCTACCCTAAAGCTGTGTGAAATTATGAATACCTATATATGAGAAATTACAAATTGTATACATTTATATATCGTCAATATTTCACTCCAGACGTATTGTAACATCCTCCATTAAAAAAAGGGCTAAAAACAGTTTTCAGTTACTGATTTGTTTTTTTTTTTTTTTTAATTATCCCATAGAGCTTTTAATTCTTTTTCTTCCATTGTCCCTGGATACAATTCTGGAGAAACAGTCCATAAAGGAATTTCTTAAATGCAAATAAAGAAGAGTCTACCAGTTAATTGTGATTTTCTGCCTATAGGGCAGAATATGACTCGGCTTTACAATATAAGCTTGCATGCATACCATCAAAACAACTTTTGCATTTTGTTGCCTGGTGGTAAAACTGACAGGGAACACTTACCTTCTGTGTTTCTCTCCACTTTGATTTTTAAAACTAGTATGATGACCATTAGAGTTATTTTTTTGTTTGTCCTAGCCTTGCCAACTTTTGAAAATACGTTCAAGATGACTCTTTAGAACTTTCTTCAAAATGTGACAAGCTAATCATCAAATAACTAGAATATCCTAAGGTCAAAATTTGCTTCTGGAAATATGAATAGTAGTCTCTCCTTACTTTATATTACATTACAGTAATATTATCTTTGTCACCAGGAAAAGATGGAGGAAATTGAAGGAGAGTAAGTATAGTTTGAAAATATATAGTTTGAAAATACATTCCAGCTAAAGCTTTGCTTCTTCTATTGACTTCAGTTGGAATTTTTGGTCCAGCTTTACAGTCAGACTTTGCTTCTGTCACGTTTTTAAAGGCAGAAAATTCTCTTTCCACGTTAGCTCCTATGCTTATGTTCATTAATGAACTTATTCAAAATATAAATGCCCCCTGGAATGTCTGCTTTTCTGAAGAATTTTCTGTAGTGGAACCTGTGTGATAGCATGCTACATAATCTTTGTTCCTGGTAGCCTTGCATAAAGACTTGGAAGACTCTACAGAATCATATTATTTTTCATTAAAACATTATGGAATGAAAAACTTGATCCAAACTCCCTTTGAGGCAACCAAAAGGCTTTGATTGATTTGAATCAGATCCAGTGGCAAACCACTGCTCTAGCCTTGCAAGACCTAAATTTTATTTTTTTTTAAAATTCACAAACGGCTAAGATTGTACTGTAATGCAGAAAATTAGTTCTGAAATATTGTACAATATAAAATGGAGAGCCTTTATGTTGAAACAGTCAGACCAAAATTTTCTTTGCTTAAGTCATACACAAAATGAATCAGTATATATGGGAGGAATTTATAATTTAGTACTTTTTTATAACACTGCTCTTCACTAACACCTACACAGCCATGAACAGAGCTTACATGGGCTGCTGAGATTTATAACAAAAAAGGAAATAAAATTAATTCCTTCTAATAAGTTCACTTTCTTTTTAGTTTTTACTGGGCGATTAATCAACTCCGTTTGTTGAGAACTCAATTGCTATTTATTGCTCTTATATAAATGTAGGTTTTCACAAACTAAAAATAGTGGTTTCTTGTAATATCAGGCAATTCAAATTCTGAAATATGAATAAAAGTAACTAGTGATTGTATCTTCATAATCAAATTTAAATATATGGATTGGACTTTTGACAGATTTTTAGTGCGTAATGAGGACAAAATATAATTGAACAGTTTGAATAAACTTCACAAAAAAAAAAATTTGGTCATGATTTGGTTTTGTACCTACTTTTCAAAAAAAAAAAAAATCATGCATGTTACTAAATCAAATATAATGTGATGGTGGTTTTCCCTAATAATACCTCACCAAGACATGCAGCAGCAGATGGGATCTGCAAATCCACTGTGGTGCTGGACTTGGGCTGACTTCTAGGGGACAGCAATGTTTACCAAATACAGCTTCCAAAAGTACAACATAGTACAATTGCAACTGCAAAAGTTTAGCAACCTTTCTCATTTATATCATTTGCCTCTTAAAGTTTGTTACACCTGTAGATGTAAAAGCAATTTAACACAGAGGTGAATATCTTTGTCCCTGGTTTACAGACAGGGGAAACTAGAGCATAATGAAAGCATAGCTATTTGTCCAAGGTCACTCATCAAATCCTTGTAGAGTCAGAGTTCCAAATTCCTGAGTCCTAATTATAAGTGCTCTCTAGCTGTTCTCAAAGCCAATATCATTCCCCTGCCCTGAAGCAGACCTCTAAATTTTAAATAGTTTTATAATGATTTTTCTTTTTTTTCTCATTCATTCTGATGATCTCATGACTGTTGCCTGTTCTGGAGAGTTTAGCTCTGTTTAGCCAACAGAAGCAGTGCAGCAGCACTAAAGTTCCTTGTATTATTCCATCCTTAAGCAAAAATGAAATCTACATGCATCAGAAAAGAAATTGAATAACCTGGGGAATATTTGGTTATCCATGTGGGAAGGAGCTGTGCAAAGTATCCTTCTGCCATTCTTTCCTATTGCTTTGACAATGGGGGTACAGATCATGTGCATAAATTTCTTGTAAGTAAATCATGTTGTTTGTTACTTTTAAACTTATTTGGAGTCAGTACAAAAAATCCCCAGAGCAACAGGTATAAATAACTGATATAAATATACTTACTTTTAGTAATATGATAAAGCAAATATACAGTATAATTTTTAGCACTTGGAGAGTATAGGCTTGCTTGTCTTTATTTCAAAATGTGTGGATCTAAATCTCCTGATTTAGTATCCTCTCTTACAAATCTAGCATTGTGTAATTCATTGAAATCTGGTCTTTCTTACTACAAGAAGTGGCTTTTGACAAATTGACCTTAAATAAATGTGTGAAATAGCATTTTGAAATGCATGCTAGAGATCATCTTCTAATTCTACAAGTTCTTGAATTTTCAGCACTGAAATTGTATCTCTGACTGATAAAACCATAAAACTCCATCAAAAGAGATCGAACATATGTCCAGCATAAATCTGCCATGTTTTAACAACTGCTATCACAAGCATACACCTTGTAATGCTGTATCAGCATCTCACTGGCCTCACAGGTGTCTTTACACATGATTAATCTTTTGCTCAATCTCTGTGCCAAAGTTAAGATGAGATTCAGTTAAACCTCTTCCTCGACCAGTCACTAGAGGGAAGCAAAGACCTTCACGTGCCTATCCATGACGTCAATCAATGTCTATGTCCTCACTGACAAAATCTGGCCAGTATTCAATCTGAAATTTTGACAAAGGCCTATTTGGTGGAAAATAAAACTTTTTTGGGGAAAAAACCCCCCACATTTCTCTATGGTTGATTTCCAGAGGCCATTGTCATTAGAGTAATTTTCATGAGTCTTGTTTTCAGAATTTGAATCTAGAAAAGAATTTCAATACAGAGTGGATAAAGAAGATGAGTTTAAAACTTTCATTCTTTGAAACATCCCAATAGTCAGAAAAATACATTGAAATATTATTAGCATAGTAGCTATGCACTTGCATCATATTGCAAAACCTAAGATAAAATATACTAGTTTCTTGATATCTCTTTGTTGATCCTCCCTCAGTTATCCATACTTCGATTCCATATTTTTTCTGTGGTACTTAGAATCTCATCCTGCATAAGCAGTTCTTCAGTGTATACCAGGTAAACAGATCAAGAGAACATCAAGTCATTAAATGAGACTACTCCATCACGTACTCCATTTCAGCACAGTGAAAGCATAACATGTATATATGAACTTACATTTATCTTCTAGTTTGTGAGAGGTTATATGTAAAGTAGGTTGACTATATACTATGCTTTAATGTATTTAATTCAGCCTTGTTCTGGTTAGTAAGAATACAACTCAACTTACCATTCTCTCCAATGAGCTAAGCTGGTTGAATTCCTTTAAAACAGAAACACTAGAGGCCAATGTTGCATTTGATAAAACGTGATATTTGCTTAAAGGAATGTACCTGATATGAATTGAATTAGCCATAGAAAATGAAATGCCCAGAAACAGGGATAAAATATTTAAAATAATGTTTTGGGGGTTATCACTTAAAGCTCTAAATCGTTTAAAGATTGCAAGGGCAACATTTGTACAACTTACCACTTAATTTTAATAGAAGATCTTTTATTAAGGTTAAGCTATGCAGGGTGGCCAGAGCTTAATGAGAATAATACAAATGTGTATCAGGATTTAAGCAAGTTTAAATGGAAGGTAATATGCTAGATGAACAGCTCCAAGCAAAGCAATTTCACAGAAGAAACCCTGGTCATGTTGAATAGATTATGGCTAAATAGATTTTTAGCTGAAAGCACACTGTATTTGTGATGGTTTTTTAATGTTATCATCATCTTCTCTGATAATGTTGAGTAAGAGTGATTTCTTGCATAGCTAGTTAGCTAAATATAATATACATATGCATTCAAGTGCATGTTCTGAGGATAACTCTGCAGTCCATGCTACTATTCTCAGTAATGGTGTATATAATACAATTCTAAATTTCACAGGATATAGTTAGGATTCTCGATGCTACATGTTATCCTAATGATGCCATTTCTGGTGGTTGTCTTCTCTCTTCTACCTACCCATAACTATGGAAGCAGAGCAAAATATCTTCACATCTGTCAAAAGCGTGCATTAAAATACATCGTGTTACTCTAAGTTCATGACTGAACATAAATATTGTCCTGATGTCAAGTTTACCAATATATCCAATAGGCCCAAGCTTAAACAACATGATGGATTTGGACCATAGAACCAGAATCATGCCATAGTTATTGGCACAAATCCAAAGTCATTCCATCAATGTGAATGTCAAGAATTAAGGGATTGTGTATATTGCTATATAGAGCAATAGAGAACCAGAAAAATAAGATCACTCCTTATAATGAATCTGATATATTTGTGTGCTTAGCCTGTAAAGAGTACATTATTTTGACCAAACTTAAAAGTAAACCCTTTAGGTTTATATCACTTCATTATTGCAATTTTGACTGCAATATAGACCTATTAAATGTCTTTTTTAAATGCCAGTGTGTATTTTCTTTGATATCTGCTCAGTTCTAAATGGTTATTCACAAAAATAAGGTATAGTTTTAATATAATATAAAAACAATTTAAACTGTAAATATATCAAATATCAAATAATAACATAAGCAAAAAACATTTGAAACAAAAAATAGTAATTTCATTTGAACAATGTCTGATTTCACCTAGCCAACATAGTGCTATGCAGCTAGCGTAGAAATTCTAAAAGGAGAGCAAGAGCTAGCAGCATTCAGGAAGCTGTCTAATCTCTTTTTAAGTAGTTTATAATCTAAAAGTTATAGCATGTACAGGAAAAAGTCAGTAGTGTCTCTTTCTATGCACATCTTCAGCCCATTCTTCCCCTTCCTTCTCCTTTTAGTTGTAAGTGGACAGTCAAGCATCTGATGTTTTAGGTATGCAAACTGTGTGTGTGCTTACACACATACTTCATCATTTCAAGTGCACACAGAGATTAAAATCTTCAAGGAGTAAAACACATAAAATATTTACCATTGCCCCTTCAAGAAGTACAATCAAAAATATGAAGCACTCATCTCTCTATTGCACTACTACTCGGCAAAGTGTGCTCTGTATACTGCAATATATATTTGTCTGATGTCAGGGTCTACATACTTCTAATGTTATTTATATTGAATAATATGTACCAACCTTATACTAGATAATACACATCTTAATATTAATTATATTGCATTGTTGCATTGTAAATGCAGGGAAAAAAACTATGCTAAATTTACCAAAACCACCAGTTTTTATCTATCTGTCTGTCTATCTATGTAATCTATCTATGTAATCTATCTATCTATCTGTCTATCTATCTATCTATCTATCTATCTATCTATCTATCTATCTATCTATCTATCTATCTATCTATCTATCTATCTTTCCTTATTTACTTTTCCTGTATAATTGACTGCTCGGAATATGTTTTATTTTTGGTTGTTTTTTTTCATCTGAAGCAGACCATTCTGTTCTTGTATTTTTCTAATTGCTTTACATGAGAAAACTGATCAGTCACAATCTTCTTTTCCTCTGAGGTTTTTCTAGTATATAGAAAAATTTTCATCACAGTCAAGGAAATATACAGATGTCTAAATATCACAGTGAGTCAGTGCTTCAGCCAAAATTAAAGAACAAGGTGCTCTTAGATCCACAACTCTGTGACCTAGCCTGTAGAATTACCCATATTTCTTTAGTCTAGAAAATGTGTAGCACTTCTGAAAGGATCCACATGATCCTGGCTACATTCTCACCTTCCTGAAAAAATAGCAACATCTCTTGTGTGTCATTTAAGGAACCACGAAAGACTAGTGTGTAGGTGCACAACTATCTAAGAATGATGATACAAGTTGAAATCCCAGACAAAAAAACATTTTAATCTCAGAAAAACACAGAAGTTGCATGTTCAGATATTTGTAGTGAAGAACAAAGGAGAACTGGGAGTGAGGTGAGAAGGCATTTTCTAACACATTCTGCTGTGTATGAAGTTTCTATAGATACTGGGCATTCTATTTTAGGGATACTCTTCTTTTACAACCTCTCCATGCTGCTACCAGCTCAAGCTGTTACCCAAATGTCATTTTACAACTTACACAACTAATTTTCCCTTTGGTTTGACTAGACCTTTAAATTTTCAGTTTATTTTGATTAATACAGTTGTTTCTGTAAAAACATATATCAAAAACCAAGGAACACCCAGGTCAATGTTTTGGGGATGCAAATAAGTTTTTTGATATGATTTGTATTTGATTTTGAACTATAGGTCAACAGTAGATGACTTTATAGCTGTTGTTTTTAATAACTTCTCTTCTGGATTTCTTTTTCGCTTAGTTTTGTTTAAGACAAGGCATTTTACAAATGCAAGTTGATACAAGTGTGAGAATTATATTTTGTTAATGTGAGAAAATATTGAAACACCTTTTTTTTGCCTGATTTACTGCATTTCAAGTGTCTAAGTTAAGTCTAGAAATCTAAAACATAGGGCATTGAATGTAGCAGGATGATTTATTTTCCTTAAACTTGATGTCAAAATGTTCTGTACAGCCAAATGAGAGGTAAGAACTGCAAGAAGTGATTCATAGCAACTAAAGAAGACACCTATCCTTTTCTGTTAATCAGGCTAAGATAGCAATCTGCCTAGAGCTGGGAAATTGTAAATACTTGATATGTAAATGTGTTTTAATTGGCCCTAGAATTAAGTTTAGTATTAAAGGCTCAATTTAGATACCTTAATACAGGCATGTAGAACAATTTCAGGGTATATCTACAGAAGATAGAGGAAAACTCTGCCTTTCAAAGCAGGTGAAGGCATAGGCACCAGAAGATATCTCTAGTAGTACTATATGTAGGAAATAAAATCAATTGCTAACAGCAGAATTAACTAAAAAATCGAGAAAATGGAAACACTCAGATGTGTGTATGCACATGCAAGTGCCACTGTCATTGTGTACCATATACAGGTAAACTACCCTTTAGGTTCTATAGATTGTACTGAAAAGATGTCCTTTGACTAATGGAAACTTAAATACTTTGCTTACCTGTACATACCTAAATTAAGAAGTTTCAATATCAGACTGAATTCTGCCCTATGTATCAATTTCTGCCTCAGGATATAGATTTTCAAATTATGTCCTTGGGGTAAACACATACTTAATAAAGAAATAAGGATGGCCTTTTGTAAAATAACCTAAGGTTAAAATATTCTTTCCAGGAGCTAGCCCTGACCATCAGACTATAAATAATGATCTCATAAAGCTGCTTTCCTTGCGAGCAAGATTAAAACCAATAAGCATAATATAAAATACTGAATATATGCCATTGACATTAAGCTTCCAGAACTGGATATAGAAGAATGAAGTTCAGAAGTAAATTAACCTGTAAAGTCTGTAGTTCTTGGGGACAGACGTTTTCCAACTTTGGAAGTTCATTGTTAAGGACATAGTGACAACCAGTAACTCTATAAAGGAAACATCCTCCAGTGACAATATACAAGACAGCAGTATCTTGTCAGAGGACAGACAATACGTTAAATAAAGTTAGTATTGAAAATATAAAATTATTACATAGACATTTTTAAAGAAAATAAAATGAGATAGGAGTCCTCCTTGGGACTAAGATCTGCTTTGAGACATAGTTTCTAAAAATAGTTTGTAGTGAGAATCAGGGGGTAAGAAAATAATGTTTTACCTTATCTCCACATTTATGTAAGATACTAAAAAATGCATGTTTGTGGTGCTTCAAAGCTGATTATGTTTCCAAAAGCAGTTTTTGAAGCATTTTCTGCCCTCTTTACAAACTTACTTATGAAGTGAAAGAACTTTAATATACTATTAGCCTTCCATTGTGTTATCACAGTTGAGCAGAGACTGCAATGAAGGTGCTTAAGTGGTATACAGTCAATCCATTCTCATTAAAACAGCTGTTACAAGAAAAAAAAATGGTCAGATATTTAACTTTTTGGATTTTGAAAAGCATAATCTTACATAACATTGTGAATGCCGTAATTGGTATTGAACAGATTTTCCAGTATGTGTTTAAAAGCAGTGTAGATCCCGTATTTCGTATTATTGAAGTGCAAACAAGCCCGGGATTTCATATTTCGTATACCCTAATCTCTTTTCTCTTTTCTTTTTTCTCCTCTCCTCTCCTCTCCTCTCCTCTCCTCTCCTCTCCTCCTCTCCTCTCCTCTCCTCTCCTCTCCTCTCCTTTCCTTTCCTTTCCTTTTTTTTCAATGCAGCACAACATTTGGTGTGGTTTTAAGCAGTTTTTTCATGTTTCAATTCCTGTTATAAGTTGCATTTACCATTTATGAGTTTACACAGGCAAAGAATCAATCAGGGCGACTCTTCTGGCTATATGGGTCTTCTGCCATATCGTTTTAATAATGAGAAGGTCTGAAATTTGTCAAGCAGAAAATCTAGTTTCATTCTACATAGTGACATAAATAAAGAACAAAAACTTCTCATGATTTATTAATACCAATTGTATCTCAGTGTTTCTGCTTGCCTCTCAAATCAGTTCCTAAAGGCTAAAACCCAAGAAACAGCCTCATCACTATCTTTCTTGATTGAAGTGGGTGATGTACTTTAAAACTCAAAAGCTAGAACCAAATGATTTACATCACGCTCCCCTTTGCCCTACTCCCTGATCTGGCACCTTTATTTTCTCATGTGAATTGAAATTACTGTAACAAGGCAGCACCCACACCTACAATGTAGAACGCATACCTGTGTCAGCAAACAGGACTACATAGCAATAAAATGAATTAACAATAAAACATTATTAGAAGGAATATAACACGACTTTCATGAAGTGCACCTTATAAATATTCCAAAACTGTTTTTCTGTACCATGCACTGACTCATTCCACATGCTATCAAGTTTGGGTTTTGCTTGCTCTCAGTTCTCACTTATACCTCATATTTTAGTCTCTTCTTCAGTATGCTGTACAGGACATAAAAACTGATCATCATTAAATCACATTTTTTGTTACATTTTATGCAATCTTTCTGGAAGAATGTGTAAAAATAGTGAAATTTTAGGCTGAGGGATATTTTGCCCTTTACAATAATGTAATCAGTGAAACATGCGGAACCTCCCAAGTAGTTACTTCAGCAATAAAAAGGCAATGAATAACATAAGGGTCACATTTCATTCCAGAAAAAAAAAAAAAGTTCTGATTACCAAATAGTTCAATATTTACTTATTTTGTTCTTATGCATGCAATCGGTTAACTTAGAAATAGCTATCTAAAGTTACTTTACTTCAGCCTGTGTGCTTTTTTCCTCATATTTTTTTGAAAATTACATATACAGTAATTCTTTAATGCTGCAGTTAATGTACCTTGTGTTTTCAACTTGCTCACCAGCTGGATGAAAATGCTAGAATTTTTTAAAAATACTGTGTCAATGACACTTATAATTTCTTTTTCCCACCAACTGTGAGAAGTACAGATTAGTACAGATTGCTAACTTTTAGAGAAAAAATGTAAAACAAAACCATAATATAGCAAAATGCTAGATAGCATGCATTCCAATTAGTTATGTAAGTAGGCTCATTATCTTCAATTTATGTGAGTTTAGTTTGATATCTGCGCCGTAAAGGAGCTTGTCTGTCAAATTATTGGCACTGCATGTCTCCCTAAATTTAAGCTTCTGCTTTCCTAACTGAAAGGCTCTGTATTATTTATCTGCTGAAAGAAAACTTCAGTAGGTTGTTAAAGGCCACAGTACAACTGTAGCTAAAGCTTGAAGGAAAAAAATAGATATATTTAATACCAAATGTACTGCTCTTAAAAATCATGTCTCAGGTAAGGACAGAGAACAATGATGCCATGGCAAAAGCTTGGGTATCGAAGTAGACTTGAGTAGAACCATTTATGGTTATAGAGAGATAGCTTAATTTTTGATTTTATTATAATTGAGATCTGCTTTTGCAGGAAAAAATACTATTTCTAATAGTCTTACTGATCATCAAAGTCTTCATTTTCTGTTTTACTTGTACACTTTCTTCCTCAATAATGCTATAGAAGATGCACCCAAAAAACCCTTGAACGAAACATAAATTCATCAGTAGATACACTGGAGAATTTAATACACTGAAATCCTTTGTCCAAATAAGGGCAACAGAAATACAGCACTTTTGTGAAAAGAGACCCCATCAGAATGGCATTATGGAGTGTCATATTTTCTTTCAGTGAGTTCCATTTAACTTTGGATGGGTTTGTGACTAAAAACAGACAACAGCATGTTCCCACTGTAAATCCTCAGTCAGAGAGCTGAAAGTCAAGTGGTGTTCTTTCTGCCTGTAAGTAATTCTTTCCATTGGATCGAACTGCCAGAACTGGTAAAGATGCACATGAACTGTGCACTCTAATTCAGTTTCCCTAGACTGTGATGGGGGTCTGTGATGCTGAAAGAAGTACTGCTGCTACTAAGATGCTACTAGTATCCTAGCCCTTGTTATGGTAATTTTAAAAAAGGAAAATAATTATCATTTCACAAATGAGAAATCTGAAGCCCAGATGTGCTCGTTTGACTTCCACAGTGGTCAAAAGGTGAGGAGAAGACACAGGTGGATGCTGAACCCACAACTTCTGAGTCCACGTGAACTCTCAGGGGTTCTGTAATGCCAAATATATAAGTCCCTGAAACAGGATTCCCACACTTTCTAGGGCAGAGGCATCATCATTTGGTTAGGATCAGTCTCCCTGTTTGTCATTTTCTGGCCCTATTAATTGTATTATGTGCAGACTGCAGTACAGTGCAACAGGTTGTAAAAAGAGTGATCCTCAATCTATACTTGCCAGTCCCAGAGATAAGATGTTTCTGAACTCCTTCTGTTTGATGAGGACTTAAAAATCCAGGTGTCCCTCTCTGAAGTGAAAGGTGTTTGGGAGGAAACTGCTACTATCTTTCTGACAGTTTCATTTAAAAGGGAATCAGCCAGTCACCTGTATGACACAGTTATCTGTGAATGGAAAGTGGTTTCAGGTGTCAGTCCCTGTAGGCACCAACTAAGTGGAATTCTTAACATTTCATTTACTACTTTTCTATTGATTCATTTACTGTTTAACATTTGATGTTTTACTCAAAGCTGCTGTGAATACTGCCCTCAAGCACATAACTCTTGCTATTCACTGTTCAGACTCAGGTTTGTGAATTTTATTCTCAACACCATGATTACCATGTTATTTAAACACTTATACCTATCCTTCAGCAGCAGTTTCTCTGGGCTGGAATCAGTCCAAAACTGAACCAAATCAGGCTTGATCCTGCTAGTCATTTGGTGCTTTTTAAAAATCGAACTCAAAAAGATTTTGATGTTTTAGTTCACCAAGAAATAATTCTCAAATGTGATTTTCCTGTTTCACAGTTTCTCTTGAAACCCATATCTTGCCAAAGTATTAGATTAAGATTTTTTAAACACATATTTTTAACTGAAATCTGCAGTAGGCCAATGTTCAAGATCATCTGTGAGCTTGCTCAATTGAAGTTATCTTCAATGTAGGACTAGAAATTTTGAGATGATTTGTTAAAAATTAAGTTAGAAGAATTTAGAGACATTATTTTATATCCTCCATCATATACCCTCAAACCTTCTAGATCCTCCCATATGCGTACAGAGAGATGCAAACTTTCAGAGTACATTTTTTGTTTTGTATTATGTTGTTTTTTCTATTCTGTGTGGTTTTGAACGTAAGGAGGAAAACCCTCCCTTTGAGAAAATACTAATAGCAAGATGGTGATAGTGTTGTTGTTTACTTTGTAAGATGGTTTTCTCAGTTTTAAGGCTTTCTTCTGTGCATAAAAACAGCAACATGTATATGTGACTAATGGTAACATTTCAGTGTTGTACTTGTGATGAACTGCAAAATAACACTTACCAAGAAGCATCCCACATTTTTCTATTTCTAGTTTCCTTGATTTTCCTATCCAGTGCTCTGTAACATTGATCACAATATTTCAAGTATCACTACAGATGCCAGCTATCTGCAAAGACGCCTAGATGCAAAGAGAGAAATAATACTCACAAATTATTTCTACACCTAGTCACTGCAGTGTGACTAGAGAGTCGATAGATCTACACTACCTTCTACAAACCTTCCTGGTTTGGATACTGGTAGCAGCCTAGCTGTGGCAGAAACAACTTGGCACAGGCAGGATAGTTTTTTCTGATTCTGCAAACTAGAACAAATGATTCAGGACAGATCACTGCTATATCATGGCAAAGGAACAATCTTTCTTAGACTACAATAAAAACACTTTCTGGGGGCATAGTAATTTCGTAACTATGCGTGCTTATGGTATATATGATTAACATTATGATATACAATTAAGATTATTTAAGTACACATTTCTAGAAATTCATTTCATTCAATATTTAAGACTGAAATAATAACAACTTTTGCCTTGTTAAGTACTGGTCAAATAATTTACTGTCTGCGTATATGAGCACACACTTTACACTCATATTGGACAATTGGTGTCTGGCCACTGGTTTTCTTTCCTTTGTTGTGAAGGGAGGTCTCTCAGTCAGAAAGTCAGTGGTCCTGGTCCATGTTTAAATGCAGAAGTCAGACGCATTAAAGGAAGAATCTGACTGAAGATGCAGCATGTGGACAACGAAATGGCCTGCCTTCCTCTAGTCTTTGATTCAGAGTAGCAGAAATGGAAGCAGTGTATAGACAGTTGAGATGAATTAGGACCCAAAAGGTAGAAATTTACTATGCCATAAGAGTTGTCTGTCTTCCACATAAAATCAGTATAAATGTTGAGCAAATATTTTCAAGAGTATCAACAGTGACTTCAGAGAGAAATGTGCAGGTAAAAAAAATTACTTCAATATTGCAGTTTATTTCTATGTTTATCCTATGGACATTTTAAAAAATCTCTAAAATATCCCTTACGTGGAAATGGACAGATTAGATTTTATAGAGAGGGACTTTCAGGAGAGAAAAGAGAAAACTTCTTGAGTCAGCAGTTCTGTAGGAAGTAATTTGTTTCAGTCCATTGCTAGAAGAAAATATACATTTGCTTTTTCTGATCAGCAAAAGTTCCTGTAAGCAATATTTTTCCTGAGATTTCAATGCATGTTGCATTTCTTAAATCTTTCTATATAATTTCAGGAAAATGATGTTATCTCTCTGCTATAAAATACACAGATCTGTTCATCTCTCTAGATGTATATTTTTGCCTGCAACACTAACAATTTGTTTAATTGAATTTCACAGTTTGACTGAAAGTCGTAACTTACAAAAAAAATATGGCTTGACATATATATAATAAGGAACATTGTCATAGGCCACTTCTTTCCTATGTATTGTATATTAATAGACTACATCTAGTTCATTCATTAGGAATATAAAGTGTTTGTGTTACTATATTTTCTAATAGATTATGAAAATACCAGTATTTATCTTTTTGCTCTTACATTCTAGAAAGAATCAAAGAAAAACTACGTGTAATTTTCTTTCTCTGTGAAAGGCTCATATTTCTCATTTTTTTAATTTCTCTGTAGCAAATTTTTTAGCTTACTCCCAGCACATGAATACTTCTTTTTAATTTTTGTCTTTTTATGGCAATGCTTTCAGAATTCAAATATTTGAACTATAGTTTCTGATTTAGTTTAAGTACATGTTAAGGTCAACCAGACAGAACTAAACATCAGTGCCTTGGTGCTCAGAACAAATACTCATTACTTCCTATCATTAAAAAAGGAGTTAAAGAGTTATTTGACTTCTTAAATATTCCTGAATCTACTGAGACCTCTCCATTTTATTATCTGAGGGAAGTCTGATCTATCAGGTTTTCATGTTGATGAACAATATATTTAATCAGAATGTCAGTGCCTCTAAAATATGCAAATACCTAAACCAAATGCACTGTTCCTTATTGCATGGTCACATCATGTCTCTTTGTTGTGTGGGTAAAAGACACCACAGTGAAAAGATTTGGCTAAGAGTTACTTATAGTTCTGAGTGATTCCAATAGCTGAATGTATTCTCCTAGCTAGGACTTTTTGGGGTTTTCAATCATACTGGAATGTTTTTCTTTTCCAATTATTATGCCTTATGCAAACTTGGTATAGAAATTGAAAACAACCGGCCAAAATGCTTCATCAGGCAACCTGCTGGTGGGTTTGGGGTTTGTTATTGAGAGAGAGAATTGCAGGAAGAGAACGAACTGCAGAAATGTCACTGTGACTTACGAGGTCTTAAGTAGACATATAATGTTAGGACAGAAAGTGCATAATTCTCAGCTCAGAAGGGCAGAGTTAAGTAAATATGACTATTTCTATAAATGATGGACTATATAAGGTACCCATTGCATATTTTTGAGTCAAGGAAAACTCACCATTTATAAATGCAGTAGGTATTAAATCAGACAGCTTTGTAGCCGTAGCATCATTTTTCTCTTAATGTGCTATCTTCCCACCCAGCCACACTCCCCAAATGCCAAACTTTCAGACATAGAGATGACATGTAGACATATCTATTACCTAACGGGTGGGTTGAAAAAAGTAGGTGGAAGCCTTCAATGTTGAGGTACTCCAAAAAATGTTCAGCTTTCCATGTATGAAAGACTATTATCTGGACTTTTACTTCCAAAGAATAGTTACCAGAAAGATGCAGAGAATTTAGACTACTCTAAGGTTTTCTTCTCTTTTTTTTTTGTAATTTATTTCAATTCTGTCTGCTTACAAGAGTACTAAAAAACCTGTCTTAAGTAATATTCCTCTGAACATCAGTAAGGTGTGATTTGGGTGACATTCATCTACATTGTAGAAAACCTGTGCATTCTGTGTGCATGCTGGCAAGTTCAAATATTTTCTCCAGGTAGGCCATCCCTTCTCCATTACTACCTAAGTGCATACATCTTTCCTAGCTGTTGTAAAAGCATCCACTATTGTGGCTATCTCCTCCTTTGGTGGATGTGCTGGTACAACCTGCCTCTGGCACTGTTGCAGGATATGTCTGTTACAGAATCGCTCAAGCAGTGTCGTGCTTCCATATAGCACTTTCTTTTAATTCACCCTTTGAATTTTACAAGTACATACAGTATCTTGTAATTAAATATACATCTATTCCAAACTGAAGCCAAAGACATTTTTTCACTGGGACAAAAATGAAGCCTTCACTTTTCATTTTCTTCATTCACTTTTATGTAAATATGCATGCCACACACCTTTGGGTGTCAGAACAGACTACTAACATTAAATTATAGCATAGCATATATATTTCTGTTACAAGGGTGCCTATGAAATGAATTTTGAATCATTTTGAATCCAGATGTTCTGAGTCTCTTTAATAGAGGATATTCCCTGTGATTAATTATTTTTAAATTGTCCAGTATTTCTTCCTAAATTTAATTTCAAATGTAAGAAAACTGAAATAAGTTTTAAACTTCACTGCAATAAAATTTAATTTATTTATATTATATAAAATGTGTGCAGTGGATATAACAACTTTTTACTTTACCCATGGAGACTTCAGGATAGACTGATTTGGATTTTAAGGTCATATGTAACAGCGTAAGAGGGTTTCCTTTGAAGTAACTGCTCTTCAGAAATTCAGATACATCTTTGAACCACCTAACATTTGTTTTGCTAAAGTAAGTTGCTAGCAAGTTTCCTTTGTACCTGGTTCATTAATTAAGATTTTTTCATCACTGAAGAAATTAAAGCCAGAATAGAATTACTGTATCCTCCAGCTGTCTTTCCAAAGGAATGCAGGACAAAAGTTGACTAGAAGTTCAAAGTGCTACTGAGACTCTAATTGCAACAGAATGTTATCACAGTGTTTTCTTACTCTGTGTCAAGTAGGTTTGTACAGGGCCTCCTGGATCACTTCATACAGCAACCAGCTTTGGCAGGCTATCACATTATAAGATTCAGTTCTTAAAGCTCTGTCACAAAACCTGTTAGACTGCAACTTGTCCATGTGCCATTGTTGTCCAGATTAAACCACTCTTTTCCCTCATTACTTTCCTGGTGAATATAACTGCTTTTCTCAGATCTCTCTAAGTCTCTTTTGCTAGATTTAACAATCTAAGGTAATTTTGACTCCTCTTTCGGAATGGATAGTCAGGGCAGAGAAAATCTAGTCACCCTTTTTTCACATAATTTTCAATCTGAATTCATTGTTCTTGAGTGTGAGTGACAAAAGTAGAGCACATAGGTGTAATATTGCACATTAATGATGTGGAGGAGGACAAAGAAATAAGCGATAATCTGTTTGAGTCAAACTTGATTTGAGAAAAGCGGGTAAAGCATCTTCTAATGAAATAGAATTAGATATCCTTCTTAAATACAAATGTCAGATTTGACCTTTGGTGAGGCTATTTTAAAGTTTGTAGGGAAATAAATATGACTTAGAACTGTACTGTACAAAGGGTGAGATCTCATTATCCCAACACACCAGAGCTGATAGAAATTTTTATTTTCATGAACTAAATGCTGTATGCTGCCATTTTAAAAGATGATTTTGACAAGCAATAAACACACTGATTGCAAAAGAGTGACTTAGATAAAATAACCTTGGTTTTGACTCAATAAAATAAAAATAAATAGAATAGTTCATTCTTAAGGCTTCTCCTGTTGAAATTGAAGATATGAAAGATTGTTACCTGATCCAAAAGATTATTCACCTGAGCAGTTTTAAGTGAAATATTTTTTCTGGGAGAAAACTTGCATCAGAAGCTTCTGGAACAGCTGTTCTGATGAGGGTACAAACAGTGAAATGTGAAGAGTCAAGTCTTAGAAGTATTAAAATACCTTGTGTCCCTCCACACGAAATACCTCTACAGAAGAGTGATATCTGATAAAAGACATAGGAAATGGTACAAATTGTGTGCAACGTGTTTTTATGCAGAAATTATGTTTTCATATTTATTGACTGGTCTTCGATAGTGGTGCTTGGCTTAATGAATTTTAACAGACATGCAGGGAGATTCTCATCTGCTATAATTAAGTGCAACATGAAATCTGTTGAGCAGCACCAGACCATATCAGATGGGAGTATGACCTGTGAACTTTCTGCTGAGTAAGTCTGAAGTGCAATCCAATGTGTGAACTTCAGCACTGTATATTTTGAGTATTCATTTCTGAGTAAATTTGACAGCACGAAACTTAATTGTATATCAGTAGGATAACATTCAAAAGAGTATTATAGTTGTCGTGGTATGTGTAGATATTAATACTGGAAAACTAGGAGTCATAAAATAAGTACTTTTCACAGGGTTAAAAACTTAGTCACAGAAATGCTTTATCATTTTAGCATTTTCCTCTCCAGTGAGTAGTTTCATCATGGAATCCAGAGTTCTCTGTAGACACAGGAGAAAAGAACCCTCAGCCTAATCAATCTGAAGGTGCGTTTTAGCAGACCTTTTCAGATACTCATCTTTGCCTCCTGTGTCAAACTGAACTTTCAGGTCGACCAAACCGACTTCAGGAGGTGGGACTCGAGATCACACTGATTTCATCTCTATTCAGGCACGTACCTGGATGTGTCCCCATCCGGAGGTGGTTGGCTCACTTTCTACAGAGCTCATGAGTGAGCGACCCGGTGACCCGAGGGGTGCACCGGCAGGACAGGCAGCAGCTCCTCTCCGGTGTCTCAGCCATAAGACGGTCTACCCAGAAAAAGACTTATAAATATTTTTAGCACAGGGAAAACTTCAGCTGGATCGTGAGAATCAGACACCAAGACACAAATCCATAAAATCTATGCTTTCGTAGTTCCACACGTTTCATATTTTGTCCCCCCCTGCCCCGGCCCCACCAGTCCGTCCGTGCGGGCTGGGTGATGCCCGCTGCTGTTGTGCGCTTCAGCCTCTAGGTGGAACTGAAGGGATTGAGAAGCTTTTTGGTAGGACCTGTACAAACACACATCCAGTGTTTCACGGTTAGCATGATCTCTGGCTTGAAGAATTTCTGCCTAAACAGCAAAGTTGTATTATTGGAAGAGAAACAAGCCAGTAAGTCAAGGCTTGCCTTGAGTGGAAAAGCAGCAATTTATATAGACTTGAAGGTGTATTCATTAAGCAATCATTGACTCATTTCTTCAGTAGTCATCAGTGGCAGCTCCTCCTGAAAATGATGGCAGTTTTGTATCACTTTCTAGCACTTATTTCTCTTGAGATGAAGTCCTATTAAGTCTGCATTATATATGCAATTTTTTTAATAATTAAATTAAATAGGTTTTTTTCTATGTTGTTTCCATTATTTAGAGCTACACCATTAAATAAATTGCAGAAGAATGGTCAATAATTTTAAAGTGTGTGGACTGACCATGACATTTTATCTCTGCCATTTTTTTTCACATTCATTTAGGATTTAAATTTCATTTATAAACACTAGTGGTACAGATACTTTAAACATAAGCAAAGTAATAAGTTATACTCAAAATATTTGAGAGCTACTAAAGTAATTATTATTATTCCTCATTTCCTGTTTAGAAATAAAGTCAGCTATAACCAGATTTAGTGTATTATATTTTTATTTGTGATCACACTGGGAAAAGGTAAGGGTCTACTGGTCTTCTGGAGGAGTCTAGTGAATTATTTAGCATTGCTGGATAGCTGTGTAGAGGAGAGATTTTTAGGATATTTTTCTATTGGGCAGTTTGTGTGAGAAAGAGATAGAAAGCAAGATGGCTTAACTTTGTCTGCTTAAAGGATACATTTATCTTCTACATTTTTCATGGAAGTGAAGTTCACTTGCTGGTCACTTCTGTCTTTTTCTTAGTATTTGCTTCCCACAAAATTCATGACAACAAATCTTTGGTGCAAGATTTTGTGTAACGTCTAAAACACGACAAGGAGAATTACACAGGCTCATTTTTAGTACTTCTCTCAAATGTGCTAAAGGCACTCAGGCTTATTCTGCTGCTTATGCACTGTGGTGCTTTATCAGTTGTACTTCTTTAATTTCTGATTGAGTGGGTCATAGAAAAAAAAATCAACTGTTCCATCATGTGTCTGAGATTTTTCTTATAATATGTCAGAAGTGGGAGGTGGAGAATAGGAGTGGGAGTAGAAGGAAAAAGTCCGTAAGTTGTCTTTTTTTTTTTTTTCCTGAAATAAGGAGTGTTATTAACTACAGTGTGTTCAGCTCAGGCCCTTCAGCTCACAGATATGTGATCTGTTTGTCTACATGTCCTAGAGATTCTTGGTTATCAGGTGAAGTTACAACAGATCTGATTCTTTCTTCTTATTCATCAGCTCAGAAAAGTCAGTAATGATCAATCCTGGTGAGGTTTAAAACTCTGTTCTCCACTCCTAATTTCTCCAAAGAGGAAGTGGCATTTCTATTCTTCTTGTCAATGTTACTTTATTAAGGGCATCTTTCCACTGCAGTAAGGAGCTTGAAAGTGTGACATGGGCCACTTGTAACAAATACAGCCTGTGCTGAGAGACAGGAGCAAATATCTCACTTGCCTGTGGCCCTGGGTAAATGAGTAATAACCTGGCTGTAATAGCAGGCATCAGTTTGAAGCACTTTAAGTGGTTGGGGTTATTCTTAAGCAGTTGGACCATACTGGCAGTCATGTTATATTTGTATGTTAAGCTAAGATAATGACTGTCATGGACTGCTATTTAGTAATTGCAAGGCAGACATATTCTGATAATTCTCATAGAATCATAGAATAGAATCACAGAATATGCCTATTTGGAAGGGACTCATCAGGATCAACCCCAACTCCTGGACCTGCACAGGACACCGCAGGAGCCACACCATGTGTCTGTCAGCATTATCTAAATGCTTCTTGAACTCAGACAGGCATAGTGCTGTGACGACTTCCCTGAGGAGCCTGTTCCAGTCCTCAGCTATCCTCTGGGTGGGAAACTTTTCTTGATATCCAATCTAAACCTCCCCTGACTCAGCTTCATGTCATTTCCTCAAGCCCTGTCACTGGTCATGAGTGAAGAGATTGGTACCTTCCCCTCTGCTCCCCCTCGTGAAGATCTTGAAGACTGCAATTGGAAATTATATTTCAAGCTGCAGTTTTAATTTTGTCCTTCTCTGAGAAATGCTCACAGCAGTTCCAGATCCTCTGTGTCTATAAATGTAGTTCACAGCTTCATCCCAGTTACTTACATCAGTTAGCACTGAGGCAACAGAACCAGAAAGCTGAATAAAATAACTGTTCTTTTCTCTTAATTTCTCTTTTCTCTCTCTCTGCTACAATAACTGTGTGAGGTTCTGTAGACAGAAAAATACAAAATCCATCTTCATTGCTACAAGAAGTAGACACAAACCTTTGCAGTGATTCAAACAGCAGTCAACTTAGATTATTTGTGTTTCTTTTACTAAGCCTGGAGTCTTGATAACTAACATTTTTTCAGCTCTCATGACTTATCAGGAAATTATTCACTGTGTATTCATCAGCCCATTGCCACCTTCCCTCCTGAAGGGTACCTAGCAGTGACTACCCTTCCTGTCCAGAAAGCAATAAATACTGTGTGTTACTATTTAGAAGATGCTGTTGTGTATCTAGAAGGAAAACCAGTTAAATTAGTTTAGGAGTATCAGAGAAATCACCAAAAAAAAATTTACCTTTACATTATATATTAAATAAATGTACTTTAAAAGTTAGTCTGAAATTAGACAAAGAAGTGTTTGTATTATGGATGAATATGTGGGTATATTTTACCCATTTGACTGGGATCTATAAAATACACATATATTCAAAGTGCTTTAAAACTACTTTCTTTCTTTTCCCCCCTGAAATTCAGATATTAAAACCAACATAAATGATGCATTGCATTGACCTTCTCCTTAATATTTATTATGTCCTATTTGTGTCAGGAACAGACAAATAAGCATTGTGTCCAAGGCCATCATGATAATTGTCTGCAAGAAACTTTCCAATGACTTCTTGCACTTATGAGTTTCTAATATTTCATTTCATCACTGAAGCCTAGTAAACTCATTATTTCTGCATCACCCATACCATTCCTCATCGCATGAAAAGCATGCGGCAGACTGCATCTTTTTCTCTTGTTTTTCTTACCTTTCTGAGAACTTTAAGGTTGTTAAGAAAACTAAACTTGCAAATTCTGATTTGCTTGCTACAGAATTAAGTAAGAATGGCCATGGGTGAGCCCAGATCAGCGTGGTCCAAGGCCGAGCAGGGCAGAGGTGGGAGGTACACATGAACAACAATGCTGCTGTGGTGTCAGTGAGACAGGGGCTGATGCCCTGGGGGAGATGATGTGGGGTCCTGGGTCATGGGCAGGCAGGGAGAGCCCCAGAGCTGTATCTGGGTAGGGACATGATGTCCTGGCAGTGCCCTCGGGGCTCTGGCTCTCACCACTCTGTCTCAGATATGATTTCTTCCCAGCAAGGAGAGAAGGCAGTCCTTCAAAGATGGGAGTTCGTATCTAAACGAACTTCAGTACCTGCAAGGGACTCAGGACAGAGGCATGTTTAACACTGCTGACCTCCCATTCAGCCTCCAGCTCCTTAGAAGTTCTCAGGTGTTTGTGCAGGGACAGGAGGGAAGAGTCACACAGACACATGCAGGATGTAACACAGTGTGTGAAGGAATGAACACTTAGAGTGTACATCTATGCATTACAGGGCACAGGTAGCCCCATAATTTTAAAACTGATTGATTTTGAAATTGTCTCCCAATTTCTGATCTAAACCATAGGTTTCATTTGTTTCCAGCTTTGCCTAAGTATGGCAGGATCAGTTATTATGGGTATATTAGGTATTGGTGTCTCCTTAAAATGTAAAATGAGTAAAATTTAAGCTAAATTAGTAGCCTAGAATTCTTTGTCTAGAATTTATGAATTTTTTCCTGGCATCTAAACTTGCCTCTTTGGAAAGATTTAGATCTCGCATGCTATGGCATAGGCTATGTAGTGTCAAACACATGAATGTGGGTACCTCAGTGAAAACATTATCCCATATGTAGCTAAGATAAGAATTTCTTTAAAATTACAGATTCTATGAATTATGCAGAGTTTTATTAGTGGTTGATTGCTAAGATTTTTGAAGATCAGCTCTGTCCCAGTAATTTCAGATGTTCTTTAATTGATTTTTGATAACACCAAAATATTGGTGTGGAGCTTGGTTGTGGAAATCAGAAGAGGAAAACTGTCTTGATGCACATGGAGAAAAACAGCCTAGCTGCAAAGCCTGAGAGTGAAGAGGAAGACTTGGGAGGGTGTTTAAAGAGGGAATATTGGCATGATGAGTAGGAGAGAGAGAGAGATGCTGGCAAGAGAAACCAAGTGGGCAGATTTGAAGCAGTAGAGGGGGAGGGAGTAAAAGGTGTTTAAGGAAAGGAGACTGCAACAGAAGCATGGAGAAGAGAGATGAAAAACAAGTGCACTGAAAATAAAGTGAAAAGGCTCTGACTACTGGTATACCCTCCCCTCAGAACTTGAGGGAAAAAGACCCACACAGTTCCTGAATTTTAGAGGATTGTCAGTAAAATATAATGGGGTTTCAAGCTGAGAGGTTGAGAAGTCTTACTTGTTTATCACTTTTAAGTTTTAAGCTAAGAAGCTCCATAAACCCAAAAAGCCCTAAGGTAAAAGAACAACAGTATTCATTTAACCACTTGAATTCCAGACAGTTGGAAAATGACAGTACTGAAGCTGTCTGTGTAATTGTAATTCAGTCATTTTGTGCTTTGGTGCAATTTTAAATTATATAATCTTGCACTTCTTGTTTGCTGTAAGGCATCTGCTTCAATCAGTGCATAGAGTGCATGTCCTCTTCAAATTAATCAATAAGTTTATAAAATCAATTCTTCCAGGAACTGGAGAGTGTACTTTTACTTGGGCTTTCCTTCTCATATGCTTCATGAACTTACTGAGTTAGAATTCCAATTAATGAAAGAGTCCAAAAGGTGACAAATAGCAAACAAAAAAAAATGCAAGAGGCTCTGAGGAGAATATGAAACAAAGTGCTGCTGATTGCCAGGAGGAGCAGTAAATGCTGCCCAAGAGCTGGATAGTGGCTGTGTACAGAAATACTTCAATGGACAACCAAGTGATCATAGAAAATATCACACAATCTCAGTAGAGAAAAGAATAACTTCATATTTAAGAGAGTTGAAGGTTGCTATGGAGAAGAGGATTCTTATCCTCCCTCTATCCTCCCTGTGCTGAGTCATTTGAATCAAAGCCTTCACAGGTGGTGCTACATGTATGGTCCTCAACCATTGCTCATTGCAATTCATCCTCAGGTCCAATCTTTGAAATAATTGACTCTTTCTTTCCAGTCATGTGTTCCAAAACCTATGCTATTAGTATGATTAATTGTAATTATTAATAAGTATTTATTGCAGAAGTTCCTACAGACTAGGATAGGCTCTGTTGCATTAAGAATTTAAAAAGTGATAAAATGATCTCTCCAGAGACTGTTACTGTCTGAATACCTAAGACGGGCAGACCATAGGAGGTGAGGCAATAAGGGGAGTGGGGTGAAGAATGATTTGCTCAAGGTCACTCAGGAGGCATTTAATGGCAGTGCTGGAATGAGATACTGTCAGAATCACAGGAGTTCTGATGCTAGGAGTCATTTGTTTAAAACATTGCTGTACATTTAAACAAAATGATCTGTAATGGAAGCCTGTCACCTGTGATCTAAGCAGAGTAATTTATTATGCAAGAACCATACAGATATTTTACAATAGTTCTGCGCCTTTAATGTATAGTAACTGTAATCATGGAATTGCTTCTGAAATCTCTTTTATGCTGCTTGGCACTCCATATGGTAGTTGGATACTGCAGGAAAAAATATCCTCCAGGAATCATTGAGCCAGGCTTTAAGCCAGGCAATCTCCTCTAACAGTTTCAGAGCAAGCCATACTATAAATATGTAAATGTGGTAGCAATACTTCTTCTTCACACCATTTTTCAAAAGGTAAACGTATGTGTTGTTTAAACCACAGTGCAACTTGAGAGCATTTGTAAAGGACATAAAAAATCTGAGTTACTCTGCATAGGTGGCTTTGCATACCTGTGACTGTGAAGGCTCTCTGATTCAGACATTTATCATCGAATCACATCGGTAGAAAGGCAATAATTGCAGCTCTGCACTGGTTTCTTTCCTCTTTTCTTCCCTTTACTTCTCTTTTACACATCTTTTGTTGCAAGCACAGGCATTCTGCCTTCCTGAGGCATTTGGGTAAATGTTGCCCACCAAGAGGTGTGGTTTTCTAATGTGTTCACTGGCATAAGTGAACCAGATTACAACAAACAAGTAACAAATGAGATAACATATGTGTGTGCTATTGTAAAATTATCACTAGATACATTAGCAAACACTGAAAGATTATATGCTTATGCACAATCCAGAATAGGGGAAAAGAGGAAAAGGTGTATCAGAAGAGAGTCAAGAAAGAAAAAATGAGAATGGAAAAGGGAAGACAGGCTGTTGAACAAGCAAGAGATGGGTTTTAAAGGGAAGAGTAAATAGAAGAGGAAAAGAGAAGAATCACATAATCTGCCAAGTTGGAAGGGACCCACATGGGTCATCAAGTCCAACCCTTAGCCCTACACAGGACCATCCTCAAGAGTCACACCATGTGCAAGAGAGTATCATCCAAACACTTCTTGAACTCTGGCAGGCTTGGTGCTGTGACCACTTCTCTAGGGAGCCTGTTCTAGTGCCCAACCACCCTGTGAGTGAAGAAACTTATTTCTAATATCCAACCTAAACCTCTCCTGACACAACTTCAGGCCATTCTCCTCGAGTCCTGTCAGGGGTCACCACAGAGAAGAGATCAGTCTATCCCTCTTCTTCCTCTCATGACTTGCAGTTGTAGACTGCAATGAGGTCTCCCCTCAGTCTCCTCTTCTCCAGGCTGACCAGGCCAAGTGCTCTCAGCTACTTCTTATATGGAAGGGGATTTCCTTCCCCTCAAAGCCCTTCATAATCTTTGTTGCCCTCCTTTGGACATTCTCGAATAGTTTAATATCTGTCTTATATTGTGGCACCAAAAACCACCCCCAATATTCAAGGTGAGGCTGCCCCACTGCAGAACAGAGTGGGACAATCCCCTCCCTCGACTAGCTGGTGATACTTTGCCTGATGCCCCCCAGGACATGGTTGTCCCTTCTGGCTGCCAGGGCACTGCTGACTCAGATTCAACTTGCCACTGACCAGGACCCCCAGGTCCCTTTCCATGGCACTGCTTTCCACCACCTCATTCCTCAGTCTGTCTGTACATCCAGGGTTGCCCCATCACAGGTACAGAATCTGGCACTTCCCCTTGTTGAACTTCATATGGTTGGTGATTGCCCAGTTCTCTAATTTGTCGAGGTCTCTCTGCAGGACCTTTGAGGGAGTCAGCAGCTCCTCCCAGTTTTGTATCATCTGCAGATTTGCTTAGTATCCTTTCAAGTCTTGTGTCCAAGAGGTTTATGAAGATGTTGAAGAGCACAGGGCTGAGGATGGAGCCCTGTGGAACCCCACTAGTGACAGGTCACCAGTCTGATGTCACCCCATTCACTATTACCCTCTGTGCTTGACGTGTGAGCCAACTGCTCACCCACCACATGATGTGCTTATCCAGCTGTGCTGGACATTTTGACCAGAAAGATCCTGTGAGAGACAATATTGGAAGCTTTACTAAAATCCAAAAAGATGACATCAAGTGGTCCACTAGGTGGGTTACCTTGTAATAAAAGGAAATCAGGTTTGATAAGAAGGACTTCCCTCTCATGAAGCCGTGCTGGCTGTGACCAATGACTGCAATGTCTTTCAAGTGTTTTTCAATACTTCCCAGAATAATCTTCTTCATACCAGGCACTGGAATGAGACTGATAGGCCTGTAGTTTCTGGAGTCCTGCTTCTTGCCCTTCTTGAAAACTGGGACAACATTTACCAAGTTCCAGTCATCTGGAACTTCTCCAGGTTCTCAAGAACACTCAAAAGTCATTGAGAAAGGTTTTGAGATGAGATCAACTAGCTCTTTGAGAATTCTCATATGAATCTCATCAGGCTCCATAGATTTGTAGGGATCCAGCTGGAGCAGCAGATCCCACACGATTTCAGGGTCAACTGAGAGCTGATCATTCTCACAGTCATGGTCCTCCAGCTCAGGGCATTGAGGCCCTTTGATCTGTTATCCGTGTTGAAGACAGAGGCAAAGGAAGTGTTGAACACCTCTGCCTTGTCTCCATTCCTGTTTCTGAGGTGACCATCCTCATCCTGTAATGGATCAATGATATTTCTATACTGCCTATTGCCATTAACATGTTTGAAAAAGCTCCTTTTATTGTTCCCCACGTTTCTGTCCAGTTTCAACTCCAGCTGTGGTTTTTCCACACAAATTTTCTCCATAGTGACAAGCAGCATCTCTGAATTCTTCCCATGTCACTTGACCTTGCTTCCACTGGACATACACCTTCCTTTTTTGCCTTACTTCCAAGAGAAAATCCCTGCTCAGTCAAGTCAGCCTGCTTGACTTCTGACAATGGGGAACTGTCTGTTCCTGTGCCTTTAGGAAGTGATGTTTGAAAAGTGACCAGCACTGATGGGCCCCAGCACCTGCAAAATCATTTTCCCAGGAGACCTTACTTGCCAATTCCTGAGCAGCCTGAAGTCTGCTCTCCTCAGGTCCAGAGTTGAGGTTTTGCTGGCACTTTCCTCCTATCAGCAGAGCTTTTAAATTCAATCACTTCATGATGCCTGTGGTGAAGACAGCCACAAATCTTCACTTTGCTCGTGAAATCCATGCTGTTGACTAACAGCAGACTCATCTTTATGAGTCAGCTCCCTTAGAACATGTTCCATAAAGTTGTCATGAAGATTTTTTTAGGAATCCTCTGGCCCAGGTTGTACCAGCTGAGTGGTGCTCCCCATTGATTTCTGGCAAGTTGAAGTCCCTCATAAGGATAAGGGCGGTTGACTTGGAAGTGTCCCTTAGTTCCTCAAAGAATTTGTTGGTGTCATCGTCCTGGCTGGGAGGTCTAGAGCAGACTCCCACAATGACATCTGCATTATTTGTTTGTCTCTTGATTCTTACCCAGAGGCTCCCAGCTGTGCCAGTGCCAGTTGTGAGCTCCATACATTCTTAACCCTTGTTCCATACAGTGCCACCCTTCTGCATCTTCTGTCCTGTCTATCCCTCCTGAAGAGCCTGTAACCATCCAACAGGGCACTTCAGTCACAGAACTCAACCCACCAGGTTTCACTTATGCCAATGATATCAAATCTCTGAGACTGGGCCAAAGCTTTGAGCTCCACTTGTTTGTTCCTCATGCTGCGTGCATTGGTGTAGAAACATTTCAGATGTGGTACTTGGGAGCCAGCACCTCATGAACCATGAGATTGAGAGATTCTCCTCGTTCTTGTTTTCTCAAGAAACAAGGCTACCAGCCCTTCTCAAAAAGGTTTATAAGAAATAAGTGAAGGGGATAGAAAGACTAAAAGGCCTGTTTTCACAGAAATCAGAAATGGGGAGTGGGATCCTTGCAGGAAGAAGGTGGTAGAAAGAAACTAAATTTTCCCTTTAAATTTCAAACTTTCAGTTTAGTCACTTGACTGAATTTGACCCGAGTAAAGTCAGAGCTTTTTTTGTTCTCCCCCCTCCCTGCCCTGTTGTTAAATGTTGTTAAATTAAAATGTAGTAGTACTAGCTGGCAAGGTGAAAGCCTGAGGATTCTACCCCTGCCCTGTGCTATCCCTGATCCACTTCTCTCCCTGTCCTTCACCCTTCTTCTGGACTTGTGTCTGAATTCCCCTGGTTGCTTCCAAAGGTCTTCACTGTATTCAGCTACGTACCAAATGAAGATCTTTTTTGATCTTCTCATTCTTTGCTTAATCACTTCTTAAAATTGTGTGAGAATTTGTTGCATCTGTGATCATCCTTAAGAGGAATTGAACTAACCTTTAAATAAAGAATACAGAACAATTTACAATCCTACTAATCAACATAAATACATTTTAAATGGCCTGTTTATTTCTTTGGTATCAAGCAATCTAATTGGATTTGATTTCCTAATAAAGATATATATCAGGAATGTTATATCTTTCATATATTCTACCATTGGTTTCAGCTAAAATTCAAATTCAAGCTCAAATTCACAGAGCTCAGAAAGAAATTACAGGAGAGAGGTGGGGAGCAGGCATATATTTACAAGGTTTTTTATTAACAGCATGGCCTCTGTTGAAACTAAAGGCTCTGAGGATCACAAGCTATTCTAATGGTATTACCCTGCTTAGTTTTTGTTCTGTAGCCAAGGAAACTGTCAAGTAGTAAGGTTTATTAAGCAGAGTTCTCCTGCTCAAGATTTGAATAAACTGGTTTTGGTGCACAGTATGTTTCAGCAGGCAGTACCACTTCAGAGTTCCGAGCTGTTTCCAGGAGTGTTTCTCAAGCATGTTTCCAGCCACTGTCCCATACCAACGCCAGATATGGCCACGCACACACCATTTCTACACCTGCTAACTCTGCTCCTCACATTGTGAAAGCCACATGAATTCCATAAAGGAGAGGTGGTGCAAGTAATAGATTACCAGTCTGGATCATCAAGGTGCCCAGGCACCAGGGTATGCAGAAACTCACCTCCACAACCAAGCACAAGTGTTGATTCAAGAATTTATGTGCTTCAGGCAGGTGGGATGTGACAGTTTTGTGTACCTGCAGCCTTCACCACTGTGACTCTGCCTGCATTTTTCTAAGTTGAAATTAATGTCCAGAATCTGTCACAATACTTCTTTGTTAACTGCTGGGACATTAAGGTTTCTAATTTTTTTTGCAGGGAGTACTGAATACAGCTTAAATTGCTGAAAGAATGCACTTCTTGGACACTTTAGGTCTTTTGAAAGCTGCAGAGCAGAGATTAAGTGTTGGGAAGGTTTTTCAATTGTTATTTGCAACAGCGTCAGTTTGCAGTCCTGAACTCAGTTTTTGGCTCATTAAAAAAAGATCAGTTGCTTTTAAGATGAAGTTTGCTATTTGCAAAGTAATTTAGCAATTTGTTTCCTGAATTGATTTTGTACTTATATACATAAATTTCTTTGAAATAGTACCTTTGAAATGCACTTCACAATATGCGTTTTTCAGAAATTTTCACCATAGAAGTCCAACAAAGCTCTTAGCTTTGGTACTTTTTTGCAAGATTTAATGAATCGTCTTTGTATATAAATTAAGAGTGGGAATTGTTGTGTAATAGAAAATATATCTGGAAATAAATTAGGTTTGGTATTTAATAAATACTCTGATCCATCTTTGTATGTAATTCTGCTGCTTTCTTTTAAGCCTTGTTATGCTTTTGAAGCAGCTTTGTTTTTCTACATACAGGTACTGAAAATTCATATATTGAGAAGTACTTCTGTTAGTTAAAGCTGGAGTAAAATGCATAGCAGGCTAAAGGAAGTAAAAGATTCCTGTTGAATAACTGTAGAGTTTCAGGTCTGTTTCTAACATGTCAGTCCTTAAGTTCAGTGACTTCTTGTGCCTAATAGAGGGCCCAAAAAATGTTCTTAGAAAGAAACAGGTTTGATGGCAAATGCATGTCTGAATGTTAAAAAAAGAGATTCTCTACATGTGTAAAATGGGAGTATTTTAATATGTTCTTTTATCCATGGTTACATAGCTGAGTTTTAAACAGTCTGAAAATCTCTCCCTGAACTATATAACTACCTGGGTTGCTAGATAAGTATTTTAAGCAATTCTACATCTGAATTCAATGCTTTGTGTTCACAACTAGTGCACTAAATCATGTCACAAAGATGCTTGCTGGCACAAATTAGAAGTCAGTTGTAAAGGATTAGCAATAAATATTTTTCTTAAATAAATTTCAAACTTACTCTAAATCTTTAAGCTCCTCATAAATGTGTTATAAAATTAAAAAAAAACAATTGCAGATATATTTAGAAGTGGAGTAAATATAGAGAGATGGAAGTAACTGTTGTTGGGATGAGGAATAGATTATCAAACTTTGAAGATAAACTGATGTGTGCTTCAGCAAGCCTGGCTTTCTTTCTGAGTACATGGTATGGAGCTAACAGTGCTAAATTCTTGTCTGATTTGAATTTGTGCAAATGGCTCAAATCAGCTACACATGCTTGCAATGCATAAAGCTCAAACCCAACAGTTTTTTAACTGTTTAGTTCTGTTCTTCCACAAAGCGAATAAAAAGAATGGAGAGCTGTATTAGCGCAATATATTTTCAGTTGAGAAGCGTAAGGAGTTATCAGCACGCAGATGATAGTGAATCAGCTGTGAGAGGACTGGGTTGACAGCATAGCATACATATATCAGCTGATTGCAAAGGAAAAAGGACAGAGATAACCAATTTCTCCCATTTGAGAAGTTTTCTGATTATAACATAGTTTAAATTTTGAGAGCTGTTAAAAGGCAGAAATAACAGTTATTAAGGAAGGGGTCGAGATACTAAGTAGAGATCTGGTTCAATGTCAGTTCCAGTGAAAAGTTTTGGAACAATTTTGCACTGTCCGGTGGTACAGTCTGGCTAGGAACAGCAACACAAGACAGTAGAACTTATTCAGATTATGACAGTTTATTAAAAATGCTGCAGTGTAAAGGGGCCTTACTTTGTTTCTGTTTAATAAGAGAGTTTAGTTGCTCTGCCCATCTACAGTTATAGTCAGCTTGGGAAACAAGACCAGTAGCCTTTCATTTTGGCAGGACAAGATTGGGTATCTAAAGGCTCATTGGGTATCTTGCACCTCATTATTTTGATTTGTGGATCAAATCATACTTTATCATTAAATAGACATTCATTTGAGAACTGATGCAACGTGCCACAAATTTAGGTCTTCTCACACCCTAAAAAACTAACTGAGCCAGCTATCAATTCAAAGTCATGCTCCAAAAATGTATAATATCGTTAAGTAAATCTTAAATGTACAATTGGCGCATTCAAATCTAATTTATGCACACATCAGATCTCTAAGTTCATAATGATGCACAAAGTTCGATGAGAATATAAAATATCAGCAAGTTTCAAATATTTGGATGATGTATACTCACATTTATGGTGTATTCTTTTTAGGCTATGTTGTGAGCCAAGTGTCGGTGACTGAAAGTGGTTAGCAGAGTGTTTTTAAGAGAAAAAATATGGACATAAAAAGGCATTAGTAAAGAGATTAAATTAGTAATATATAAACCAATGCTGAAATGATATCTCTCACTTTTTATTTATAATTGGGAATAAATACTAGCAAAGAAATAGCCCTGTATGCACAGGTTGCACCAGTAACACTGATGTGAGAATAGAGTTCATTAACATTTGAGACTGAAAATTAAGCATTCAAGAAATTAAATTCATAAAATCACAAAATCATGTAAGTTGGAAGAGACCTCCATAGCTTATCAAGACCCCTGCTCAAAGGGGTCCAGTTAAAGCAGATTGCTCAGGTCCATGTAGTCAAGTTCTAAAGAGCCCCAAGGCTGGAAACTCCACAGCCTTTCTTGGCAACCTGGTCCAATGCCTGGTCACACTCATGTTCTGGAAGAGTCATTAAATTTTAGTGATTGTGTGGCAAAAGTGACAATTATGATACTTATTCTCAATAGAGTGCTGATATATTTGTAAATGTCCCTGGATTAATGTTCACAATATACCAGCTGACCTTGCATCCTACGTATCTGTGAAAGAAGGCCCTCTATAACCTCTGTTCATGAAGATGTTGATGATATACTCCAAACATAAGCAAGAAGGACACGCTGTCTTTGAGATCAAAAGAATTACTGACTTCACTAAGTCTATAAATGCTCATTTCTGAAAACTTATAGATGAAAAAAAAATATAGTGCATGGACTGAGAAAAATAAATGTACACATTTCCTGAAAAAAAAAGATTGATACTGACAACTATGGTGCCATAAATATTATCTGAATGCCTTGTAAAGCAATGAAATAAATATTCTGTCATTAATAGCTGGGACAAGAGACCCATGAACGGCAGGCAGTGGGGCTTTAGAAGAACTGTATCTCATCAGTCAAACATCATTGCTTGTTTTGATGCAATTACAAAATTAATGGGCAATGGGAATGAAGTAGATCATATAGATTTGGATTCTAGTGAAGCATTTGATATGGCATCTTAGGAATTTTCAGTTTTAAAGTTTGATTCAGTACTGCCTTCAATAAGATCATGACCATGCAGGCTGTAAAGTGCCTAAATGAGTAAAAAAAAAGACAGAAATAATAAACACCAGCGTAGTAGGAAGAGGAATCTAAAAGAGTTGGCATTTGTTAGCAAGAGTTGGCAAGAGTTATATTTGTTTAATGTCTACATTAGTAGTCCGGAAGAAAAGTGCACACTAATGAAGTCTGAAGATGGTATTAAATTTGAAGGAGTGTGCACGTAATTTAAGAAAAAAGATGAAGTGGAATTTGAGAAATTACAGATGTGGTAAAACTGAAAAATGCTGTTCATCTTAAAAATGTGAAAGCCTGTTCCCCTTGAGGTAATAACTTGGAACACTGGTATGTTGAAAGATATTGGTATCTGTAAGACACAAGAAAGCAGGTAAATTCAGAACATGCCATGATGTATTACCATTGGTACATTTAGTGGTGATTTTATGGAACTGTAACAGTAGTTTCTCCCTATGTGCATGAAAACAAGTTTTCAGGTGATGCAGGTAGCCTAGAAGACATATTGTAAAACTTGATGCATGGACAAGAGAGGGTAATGAAGGAGGCTAAAAGGAACAATGTGCCAGCAGTGACTGAAACAGAACAGAGTTCAGCTGGTTCACTGAGAAGTCTTCAAATGCAAGGATGATTGAACATAGTTAGGGCAAACTTGCCACATTTTATCTATTTCCCAGTGATGAAAGCATCCTTTGATTGGACATTACCTAAGACATTTTATGGTTATAGGGACTGTTCTTTTGTTTTTCTTAGAAAGCCTGGGATCTCAAAAAGACAGATGTAGGAAGAGCAGTTATGAATCAAGTACCAATCTTGTGCTTTAATAAATTATCTCCCATCAAAAAGTGAAGGAAAGTAAAAGAGTAATAACATGATATTAAGCAATGTGATAAATAAAATTAAAAAAAAAAAAAATGTTCCACTACAGCAAACTGTAGTGCCTGCTGGGTCCCCAGAAAATGTCATTTCTAAAAATTCACCTCAGTGCATTAACTGTGTGTCTACTCCTAGTCTTTTCAAGATTTGTTAAATACCCAATCTTGTTCCACACTGCCTGTTATCTGAGCGCTCACACTGGCTGGCACTCCTTAGAAGACATAGTTGTGTATGTCCAAATGCTGCTGGACAATAAGGGGTCATCCTTCTCTTCAGAGACTCTACTGCCACCTTGATTGCTAAGACAAAGCAAGCAGTCATATAGCATATAAGCAGCTGCAAATAAATAAAAATGAAACAAGGTCCATCCATCAAAATGATGAGCCTATTCTCATCTGCATTTTCTACAATTATACTGTTTAACTCAGAAGTATGCTTTACCTTCAGCCAGCTACTTTGAATATTCTTTCTCTCCTGCAATTATTACTACTATTCTGAAATTTACTCTGTGGATAATACCAGGAGAGGACCTTTGGAAACTTCTCCAGTTCCCATTTTGGTGTCTATTGTAACACTCAAAATCTTGTTGCAGGTAAAAGTGAATAAGCATATGTAGAGCTAAGGGTTTATTCTAATTGAAATTTTAACAGGCTAAATCAAAAGACAGATATCTCTCATTAGTTCAGGTAAAATGATACCAACAATCACAAACCAAAAATCTTCATTAGCAATACAGGTAAAATTGTTATACAAAAGCTTCCCACTATCTACCTCTTTTCTCTGGTATTGTAGTCCCTGTACAGTATTCCTCTGTGTCCTAAGCTGACGCTGTCTATGTTCCTGGAGCAGAACAGGGGGAAAGGTTACAGTGCAATATCAGCATCCTGAGACATTAACAGGAAAAGTGCAATGTTCAGGGTGGAGGCTGCTGCTTCCTTGGTGTTGAGTATGCTTGGTTTTATTTTTATATGTGTTTTAACACTATCTGCTCTTATGCCCTTTCTTTTCTTTGGTTCCCAATCAGTCAATCCTCTGTTAGGTCCCCTGTTGGCTATACTTGATTTGCAAAGCCACAAGCATGTAGTGACCACTGATTGACTGTGATTTGTTGCAATTATGTTTTGTGTTTGCATTAATTGCAGTTTGTGTTTCTTGTGTGGAACCTCTAGTCTTATCCTGTGTCTCCACTCTCCCACATTGCTTTTTATTCTGCAATCAGAAAGTTCAGTTCACACAGAGAATAACTACTTGCCACTACTGTAAACTAAGACACATTTAGGCTGCTATATAACTGCTTTCATGACTGAAACTCAGAAAATGCTGTGAAATTTCTGTGAATAGTATAGGGAGATCAGTCCTGAGCCCTCACACTGTCAGGTTAATACAAACATTGTGGCCTTTTCTAATAATGGCATATTTACTGAAAAATATAATTGCCATAAAGCTTTGCCTTCCATAATTCAATTTAACTCATTGCAGCCAGGATCACAAGGTAGATACTGCCTGTTTGCTCTGCCTGACAAAGCAAATGACAGCACTTTTCAGAGAACTTTCTTAGCTCTGCATAAGATGTAGTAACTGGTGTTATGCTGTCAGTAACTAAGTTCCATAAATATATTTGCCTTAGATTAAAAAAAAAAGGGCTTTATAATAGTGCTTTATAAAATCCACATCATAAAGAACAGTAAGCTGCCACTTTATTAAGGAAAAAAAACCACTAAAGGCAAAAGAAAAAGTGAGACCTTACTGGCCTGTGAGTGTAGGCATGTTTCTATACATCTTATTCAGTAAGTCTAATGCTACTATCTGAAAGAAAACAACTTTCATGAGCTCTGAAGACAACCATGTTTTCTCATCTGACACTTCTGAGTATCATTTATGTTCTGATACTTCATAGGACTTGGCTCTTCACCTCTTTTTTTGATTACATACACTGTCTAGTGGATTTGTGAATTTTTAAAATAAAAATCATCGGTTGCAAAAGTGAGTTAGAGGAATTAATGGCCATATATGCCATCTCATTCTTTTCCATCATACAAGATGGACAATTAAGATGGACAAGATGAACAGTTAATTTAGTTATATTAGCCTTATTTTAATGGTTGGATACACTTTGGTCAAAAGGAATAATTCCAAAACATATTTATGTGGGGGGTTTTTTGCATTTAACCCTATAGTTCCTATGCTTCTTGCTTGTTAGTTCTCATAATTGTTGAAGTATAGTTGAAAATGGTAATAGCTAGGAATCAGTGTATGAATGCAAGTGATTATTACCATCTTTTTACAAGAAAATGTGAAACAGATATGGTTCCATGTAAATTTTAAATAGAGAAAAATACTGGTTTTCATTTTCAGCTAAAATTCCCCTCATGCTTTTTTTTCAAAAATAAACATTTTCCTTTACACATTTATATGACTAAGCCCATTGATGAAAATTATTGAAATGGAAAGAATTTAAGCAAAAATACAAGAAAAAAAGAAGACAAATACCAGAATATCTTATTGCAGTGAAAAATCCCTAAGAATATTAATTTCTTTCTAATATGCACTCCTAACATACACTTTCTTCCTCCAAGTCAATCACACTGTGCCTTTCTGGCTATAAGTGGTTGAGTTACATGGGAAGCCAACATCACTGCCTTTCACTCAGATACTTGCCTTGTGGTCCTACTCAGTCAGAATTTATTGGAATTGAATCGCTCCTTTTATTAATAAACTCGCTGCAAATGGAAAGCTTGTATTGCTTCCTCCTTAGAGCACTCTTAGAAGTGTTCTCCTTAGGAGACTGTTGCAAAATTTTGGAAAATTACTTTTCTTTCTTGTTCTACATGCTTAATGCTTCCAGCTATCAAATACTGGAGTGTAATAATGAAGCTTCCAACAGGGCACTGGACATTTTGAGCATTTTAATATGCTTCAAAAAAGTAGTTATTGATCATACAGAGAGGAAAAAAAGGCAATTAGTTTATTTTAAATCCATATCAGTAAAAGAAAAACACAGAATTATTGTCTCTCCATTTCCAGAGATAGTCTTCAAAAATTGTTGAAACCACCAAGGAAAAATTAAAAAAAAAAAAAATATATAATTATTTTTTGTCATAAAGTATTTTTGGTGGTGCTGGAGAGAATGACATAAACTTCATACATTTCTACCAAAGCTGTTTGAAGACATTATTGTATTTATTTTTTTTCTGACTATTGTCCTGAAAATACTTTGAAAGACATGGGAAACACTCTCAGAATAAATTTGTTGCTTTCACTGATAAGAAGAGTGGAATATAGCCTGTAACATAGGTAAATATTAATTGGTATAATGCACACAGTTTAGAGTAGACCATATGATTTGAAATCCAAGTGAGAGACTTACTACAGAAAACTGATTCTGTGTATTTTTGCCTTTTGTGTTGTTGAATTAAAGGTAATTCTTTAAACCTCTCTGCCCCTCCCCTTCTTGACTGTTGTAGTATTTGTTTGCGGGCCACTACCATCTTTGTCCTTACCCTTGCAAGCTCGTCAGATAAACCATGATATCAAAATAGCATTTTGCAATTCTCTTCTAAAGCATGTGTCAGTGTGCAAAATACCAGCTCATAATGAACTAAACCTGAGAGCACAGCAATGCAATGTTTTTCACTGCTTTACAAATGTATTTTCTCAACCTGTAGTATATTTCTATGTGTGTGCTTGTGTGCTTGTGCATATTTCTACATAAGATGAACAAATATTATAGCACTGGTGGCAGGCAATGCAGTCCTCAGCAACATGGCACAAGAAAAATAAGTCAGAGAAGTAGGTGAGTAAATCTGTGAAGAACATCTGTGAAGAGACAATTCTGGGTAAAAGTCACAGGGTCATTTTGAGGAAGGTAATCCTGCAGCATGTGGAGTTAAAGATAATATGGTCCCAGAGAAGAGCCCCCATGGAGCTTCCTCAGACTAAAGCTTGTATATTCTTGTACTCTGCATACTCCGTACTGATGAGAAAAGGTACGCTGTAAAATTAGATTATCACATTATCTATATCAGTGACATAGACAGCTGGGTTGAGTTTTCACTAAGGACTGACTTCTATATGAAATGAAAATACACTGCAGCCTCCAAACCTCCACATCATCTTCACTGTAGTGAGTGTGATGTGTAGGATATTGGACATAAAAAGGAGTAAAAGATAAGACCCAAAAAAAAAATGTTAGTCAAATGGAAAAAAGGTGAGATTTTGCTTTGTAAAAAGGTTTGAAATGTTCCCAGTTTCATTCACATGATTTAGGAAACCGTATCATATACAGGGAATTATCCACATTTGCTGTATGAGGGTATAGAAAATGAGAAGACATTTAAACTAAACTTATACAAAAGACATGGACTTCTGCCTAAATCAGAATAGGTTAGGCTTGAGCCTAACTTGCGCTTCAAATTCAAATGTTATAGGGAAGGTTAAAATGTATGGAAAATTGTCATATGTAGAACAGCATATATTTAGTAATAACACATACCTGAAAAGCGAAGCTAAAGCTTTCTATCCCAGGAAAAAAAGAATAGCAGTGAAGAACTACCAAAACAAAATTCCAATGGAAAAGATTAAATTGAATAGATAGTAAAACACCAGTGGTATCAGTAATTTTCTATATATGTTGGGAGTCTAAAAAGTAAGATGCAAGAATTGAATTGCAAGTTCTTTATGGTAAATATGTCCAAAATTTGATGAGTGAAAGATAATTGTGGAGTTCACTATTACCTTAAAATACAACGTAAGTTGGTTTAAGTTTGTATCAAAATGTAGGATCTCTATGAAATGAACTTTCATGCCTGAATAGAAAGAACATGACAATAAAGTTATGTTGTCAATTAACCAAATGAGATGGTGGCAGTGGCTCTGGAGCACTGTGAATAGCTAGAAATACTGCAAAGGCAGAAAATATAACAATAATGGAAAATGAGGAGGCACTTAATGAAATTATCAGGTAAGAGGTTTAAAATAAACAAAGCACTTTTTCACTTAGTGTGTAATTAAATTGTGGAGCTGAATGTGCTGGATGTTCTGGAAGCCAAAAATCCAAATGAATTCCAAAACCTCATAGGCATGTTCACTGATGTCAGGTCCATAAATGCTATTAAGTACAGTGAGTCTATTCAGAACCTCCAAGTCAGGAAGTCCCCAGGTTCCTGACACCTCATAGGATATCCAGAGATGTATCACTGTAGGCTTGCCTTGTTTCTATATTCTCTTCCATAAGAAACAATGCTAAATTAGACCATTTTCTGCTCCACTGTGGTAGTGTCATGTTCGATGTTGTATGAGATTCCTTTCAGAGTGATTCCTGTCTGCACTATTTTATCTTTTACTTCAAAATTACTTTGTCTTAATAACAAACAAATAAACAGACTCTAGTGGAGGTATCCCACTATGGTAATAGTGACTCGTATTTGATCATAATGACATGAGAGATTGATAAAAACCTGATTCTTTGATTATTTAGTTTTTGAGGGAAGTAGTTTGGAGGATTTGGAGGGAGGGAAGCTGGTCTGCAAACTTTTTTATCATTTAACCCTGTCTGAACAACCAGCATGGCAAAGGCCTGTTCCATTCCCAGTGATAGCCACTGAAGCAGTTTGTGTTGTTAGGGGTCCTCCATAGTTTTTTCAGATTTGAAAACTGAATGAGTGGAGTGCTGGGCCCCATTATTGTGCATTCTTCCAGCAAGAGAATAACTATCAAGCATGAAAGATACTTTCCTAACCTCAATGAAATATATATTCTAATTGTAGCATCAGAGCTCAGTTCACTGGTATGCTCTGGCTGTGCTGCATTGTGTCAGCAATGGAGAACATCTGTAAGCCCAGCTGCATAATACAGTCAGATCTGTGCAAAGCAGGTGGAGTGAATCTCATGTGGTTTGTCCTGAGTAGAGCATATTTGCATATTTAAAGTGCTGGAGAGCAACTTTATGTTTTTGAATGAAGATACTGCATTTGGCTACAGACCGCTGCAGAACAGAAGTGCACTTACTTCCATATCAGATCCAGGCAAAGTTGTTGGCCTTACTCTCAGGGATAGATGGAAACCATTCTGTTTTTAAAGATACCAAATTACCTCAAGAAGAGATCATTCCAAATTTTGTCTCCTCGAAACCTGTAACAGTGACTGCACTGTTGCTACCCAGTCCTATGCATCCTGTGCTTTTTAGGAAGTGACACACCCAGAAGTTACCTCCACAATGGACAGCATGGTATGAAGTAGCCTAAGAAATGCCTGACTAACCTCCACATGAGTGTGGGGAAAGTAATTGTAGGGGGAAAGTAATTCTCGTGCACAATGATGTGGGCAGGTAGGAGACTACATCACACCCTGTTAAATTTGTCAGCACAGTTATGCTAGATGTACACATCATGAGTTGCTTCAATTGTAAATGTTTTTTGGAAGAGAATATGGTGAATTCCCTTGAAATCATGTTAAATTTGGCTGATGCTGGTTTAAATGTTCCAAAAGCTATTACAGGCTAACCTAAAATCAAGACAATTCATGCTGAATTCTGTCAATTTTAAAAATACACCTTCTATTAAGAATTTATCAGAGTAAATATCAATTTAGAAACTGATACAACATTTGTATAAAGTCTTTTTGATAACTAGACAATTGCAAAAAAAAAGGAGGGGTTAACCAATATAACCTATATATATGCTGCAGAACAGTTCATAACATATTTTAGCCAAAGCATTTCCTTGGTGTCCCAAGTACAAGGAGCAATCAGAATGACTCTTACAATTTTATTATTGTGTCCTCCTTCAAACCTTTTCATGCAGCTTTCTACCTAAATGAATAATCAGTATTCCTGTAGAAGGAGATAACAAAGATCTTCCCATTGCACGGGCCAGAAAAATTGTCTCGGATTCATGATTTCTGTTAACTCGTTCTTCTGTAGCCCTGAATAGGGACATCAGAGAGATCAGATGTATACTTTAATGTCCATTCATTATCTGTTTCATTTGGGTCACAGTGTAAATTGAGTGTAGTCTCAAAGATAAGAAAGCTACAGTAAATGTATTCTGGGCATAAAAGAAAAATGTCTGAATGCAAAAAAAAATTGTATGAAGTACTGTAGCAGTGCCTATAAGTAAAGACAGGTTATGCTCATAGAAAGCCAGCTTCCTATTACAAAACAACACATCACAGAAGGACAAAATATGGCTTGTGTGAATTTGTCGTTACTAGTTTGTATCTTTAGATGTGGATATCTTTAAAAAACTGTGCTATTTCCCTGTGAACAGAAAGCGAAATAGCTTGCTCTTTTTGCTTTTGTGTGAAGGAAACCTTTGTATCCTCTGTAGCGAGTACATTACTGTCAGAAAGTTGGATTCTGCTACACTGAGTCTGAATTCTGCAGATTCCCAGAACTGAAAGAGCCACTTTCTCCATGGATGAAATTGTAGCCAGTCACAGTGAAATGATACCCAATTACGGCTTTCAGTTAGATGCATCGTAATGTCACATAGACATATCGAAAAACTACCATATATCACTGCTGTTTCACTCACAAGTGTTAAACTGCAATGTCAAGGTACCAGTCCATAATTATTTTCTTGTATTGTTTCACTGTGTTTCACATTATCTTTCTTATGGAGGAAAAGGCTCACAAATCTCTCTGTGGTTAAAAAAACTACGAAAACCAAACAAACCACCAAAACCGAAGTCTGGAAACTATGCTAACCGTGGAGTACCATGAAGGAATGCATGCTGCTGTGAAGAAATAAGCACTATTGGATTTAAGATAACCACACTTTGTGGGTGATCTCATAAAAGCCAGCAGTCTGCTTCCTAAAAGCTCTACATCACAGTTACACAATGGTGAATCAAATTAGGACAATGAATACATTTTGAGGATGGAGAAAGAGAAGAGAGCTAGCTATGTAAATGGCAAAGGCAAAAAGATGTGTTTGAAGCTATAAACAACTCTTACTGAACTGAATGGCATGAAAATGGGGAGATGATCTCAGTGTCAGTATTGGTACAGCTCTGTTTCATACCCATAATTAAAGATTCATATGAGCACAGACTATAAGCCTCTCCCATCTAACATGGGAAATTACCTACCTCCTAAATTCTAGATAAAAGTGCCTGTGAAACACTCCTGTTCTCTGTCTCACTGACTGCTGATGTATTTTGCTTCAGCCTGAGGCACTAAGAGGTTTTGCTACATAATTCCCTTACAGAAGAGTAAGGCACTCTGGTGAGCAGTAGGGCATATGAATTCAGATTCCTTCAGAAATACAGAGAAATGGGACCCAAGGACCTCTGTATCCTATGGCAGTTCTTTAACCCAGGGGATAGGAAAAAAGAGAACTACATCTCTTTGACTAAAATTTCTGTGAATTTTCTCTGCACTACTCCTTCTAGACAGATCTTCTGCTCAGCAAGTTCAACCTGCATTTGTAAATAGTTTCGGGATATTTTCACTGGCACTGCAGCATAAAAAGAAAAAAAAATATTCATATTAATCGAAGTTCATATCTCCAAGCATCATTAATCACAGCCTACCTCTCTGCTTGTTTCACAAAACTGTGCAGATAGTATAGTAATAACCACATGAGAAAAGTCTTCTTGAAGTCTAATTGAGTGTTTGTATTAGCTTTCGGTGTTGTAAGACTTTTACTTTATTAGGTATAATTTTGGTCAGCTCACTAATGGGAAAATATGCTCGAGCTGGAGATGATCCAGGAAACCTCAATATAGTTGTAGAGACTAATGAAAAAGGTGAAGAACAGCATGTGAACTTTTTTTCCCCCAAACATTTTCAGTTTACTATATTTTGATCTGATCAGCTGTTTCTGTTGCTCAGTTACAACCCTGTTTGTATAAATCACTGTGCATCTTTAGTAGGATGCACTACTAGTATACATTGGAGAGAAACTGTACATAATATAGTAGTTCTATAGAATCTATCCTTCATGGCAATTTCAATTTGCCTTTAAGTTACTTTGCAATCACTTAGATTTCACCATAAACACTTCCTGTGACCATTTCTTTGCTTCTGCTAGCACTGAGCTAGTCCAATGACTCCATCACCTCTAAGCTATTGATCTGTCTGACATCTGATTCAACCAGTTCACAGTTATCTTGAGTGCTCCAAAGATAGATCAGAGAGATTCATTACCTACTTCTCTGACACAAAATTTCTGAAAGAATAACACTTTACCCCAGTCAACAAACTTAATGTTTTAATTAAGCAAGGAGATTTTTTTTAATTATTATAAAAAAAATTCTCTTGAATAGCAAAATGGTGGCAAAATGCTTAAAAAAAAAAAAAAGAATTACGTATATAGAACTCTCCATGATGAGTCCATGGCTTAATAGGGTCCCCTGTGTACTTCTTCTCTAGCTAAGTTAGATGCTTGAGTCACCTTTAATCAAAAGTTAACTGGAGTCTTAGGTAAATATATATATACCACAAAAGAACGTATTTTTAAAAATTAACTCTCATTTTTATGAGTACTGAACTGTTCACATTTCACCACATGGATTCATTACACCAGTGTATCTAAATGGATATTTGCAGACACAAACAGGAGGGTTACTGCTGACTGCTGTGGAATTTTGTTCAGCTCTTCTGTTGTGTTGCTGTACATTTTTAAGTTCAATTTACAAAAAGTTTGAGAAAGGTAGAATTTGTATTTACACTTCAGAAATTCTGCAAAATTCAATTTTTCAGTTAAAAGAATTCGTGAAAATCCAGATTGTATATCTGCACTAAAAATGAGGAAAATTAAATTATTAGTAGCTTATTCCTTCAGAATCATGTTTAGGTCATCTGAAAATGGGAAGGAGCACGAAAGAAATAGTGATCAGCATCTGTAAATCTTCAAATGCATCTCCAACTGAGTGAAGTGCAAGTTTCAGGTAACTCGAAAGAATTTATGAAGGTCTGACTACCTAATTCCTTGCAGGGAAAACCTGATGGTCAAGGATATGAATATGGTGTACATATGTGACTGTCACAGACTTCAAAGGAGTCAAGCCTACATTTTGTTTTCATAGTCAACCTCTCCATATACTTTCAAAATTAAATTAAATTATACTCTTTGCCAAAACTGTACCTACATTTTTGACTACTTCTATTGCATTATTATTATTCTACTGTATTAGTACAAGATTTGTAATATATGTGTTGAACTTCTTAGAAAGATCTTAACCATCTTAAGCACACAGAAATAACATGCATTATAAAGAAAATCAGGGTGTTTTTCTGTGGGAGCTAAGTGGAAACAGCACAGGGGGAAAAGGTGAATCATCAGTATTTCATTCAGTAGAAATAAAATCACAGGTCACATGGCAGCCCGACAGGAGGAAAGGAACAGAAGGGGTGGGTGAGGCTGCAAGTAGACTCAGAGCAAGGCAATAGGCTGAACTGACTCCAGACACAGCACAGAAATCACCAAGCATTACACCAACAAGATACATCATAATGTGCGCTAGAGGCAAGACTGAGAACCTGTCTCTGTGGGAGAAGTGTCTTATACTGTAATTAACCAGGAAAAGAAAACATTCAAATAAGGTGTGAACTTCTGTGGGAAAGCAGACTCTGCTAGCTAAACATCTAAATTAACAAGTTGTAAGCAAAGTTAAAATTATATCAATTGAAAGACTTTAAGATGCTGAACCAGAGAGGCAACATTTTCTCTCTCATACTTTCAGAAGCAGAACTATTTTTCTTTCTCAAGCATTTCTTTGATAATATATTCAAGAGGTGCTCAAAGTATATGCTGTGCTTCTTAGTAATAGGTCATACAAAGGGTCGTAGATGGGAGACACATAACCTAGAAATGAAAGTGACTCAAAGTAAATGAAGAGACATTTCCAGATTGGTGAGGTAGAAGTGAAAGCTTCACCACCTACTCAGAAATGAGATAAGTAGAAGGGACAGCCCTGGAAAAGTGTTAATTGGATGAATGGCAGAGAGAGAGAAAACAAGTTCACAGTTAGCCATTGTAGGTAGAAACTAGAATTAGGAAATTTTACTTAGAAACTGGAATTAGGAAAAGAAAGAAGAGCAAGATATGTTTATCGACTTTGGCTTGATCCTGAAACTTTGCCATTGTGAAAATATATTATATATAATAAGGAAAATCTAATGTTTTTTTAACAGTGTAACTTTGTTAGTGACCTGTAGAGTTTCTCAAAAGTGACAAATTAGTAGTTCGTTGTGCCTATCAAGTCCTTCATTAATATGTACTCCAGTCCTTTTCTGAATATGTTTTCCCCACCATCATGAAAACTGAGGCCAGCACTACCAATCCAGTTTTGGTCTTTCCCTTGAGTGTTTTTCAGTGTCTCAGGAATTCACTGTTGAATGCAGTGAATACTTTTTTACTGTGTGTTATTCTTGTCTCTGCTTCCTCTGAAGCTTGTACTTTTGCAGGTGATATGGATAGATTGCACTGGTAGCAGAGTTGCCAAGCAAAGAGGTCAATTGTCTGGGAACACACTTAATATTCCCAGCAATACTGAATGACCCTGGGAAAATTGCTTCTCTTTCCTGCACAAAAGCTTTACCACCTCTGACATAAAAATAGTGTTGACCTCACTTGCAAAATTATTTTCAGATGCACAGTTGTACAAATCTGTGTAATTTTCCCTACTTTTAGTGACTTTGGTGATGAGTTCATTCATTTCACCAGAAACTTATTTAATCAGCTGCAAACTAATTCTACTTGGTGATCAATTTCTTCAGGTCAGTTTTGCTCTGTGGCCCACTGTACCTGCTTTTTTCCTATTACTTTTTCCAAATATTTGTCTCACAATCTGTAAAGGTGCAAAGAGGTGCAAAGTCAGTGTGGCATGAATGAACGTGATATTCAGAGCCGCTCATGCATATAGGGCAGAAAAGAGGAGAGCTTTCAAAATTCTCAGAATTGATGGGGCAAAGAAAACAGGAACTCCAAAAAAAGTGCCTGAAGAACAGTTAGTTGGGGCTCAAAGAGATGAAAAATCTGTAGATATTGACCTTCTTTTTGAGATACTCAAGAAAGATCAATAATATTGAGAGCTACACAAGGATCATAGACAGTGGAAGGAAAAAACAACCCAGAAAACTATAATCAGAGTCACATGATAGATCATAAAGAACCTATAAAAGAAATGTTCAGAGTAAAGTCAGGACTGAAACTGAAGTTTAAAAATCATCAAGGAATCTGTGGTGTAAAAGCTAGTCAGGGAACAGGGAGGATGATCATTGGTTTTTGCATAAGAAGAGGGTAGAGGCCATAAGAACAAATATGTATGGTTTCAAAACCTAATGAAATAGTGACAGTTCTGCAGAAAGAGAAAATGTCTAGTGTAGGTTATAAGATTAATTAATGAGGATGATACAGCTTATTATAGCAATACAAGAACATAGAAAATACAATATTGCTAATTGAAAGATAATGTTTTCCAAACAAAGCTAGCCCAGAATTAATTCCAACAGACATAGGGCACGGTCAGGAAGGCAGGAAAGAGCTGTCACTTTGGCACTGAAGCCAAATCAGATCTTAGACTATAGTATTGGGACTATTTTATCTTTTTGTTTTCACTATGAGTGTTCTTTGACTCATGATCACATCATTGACTTAGTGTCACTCAAATGTATATGGACTTGTTTCTTGTGCTTTGTGTTATCATTGAGGAACAGGACCTCTATACTCTGTTTCTCTCACGGCAGTAAAATAAGAAGTGCTTTTGTAACTACTGATGGAAATATAAATGTGCGGGTAAAATTAAACAGACACACTTTCTTAGAAGGAAAAAATCATTGACTAGACAGATCAACTTAACTTATTTTATATATAATACATGATGATACATGGGAAAACCTATAAATCAGGAAAAACTGAGCCATCAGCTATATTCACAGATACCCAGATGGTTTCTGTGTAGTTGAATCTGAAATGTTTATGCACTCTTTTGTATTATGCATGTTGCTTATCTCAAATCAGTTCAATGTGTCTTTGGTTTTGCAGAGAAGAAATTTTTTGACTTGCTTATTTTTTAAAGATTGAAATTCTTCCATAAAAGAAAGTATAGCACTTCAGTGCCTCAGGATGGTTCTACTTACTGATTTGAAATTATTGCAGCAGCTAGTTTTTGTTATAAGTGTCTTTCTTTTAAGTGGAAAGGCTTGCAAATGAGAAAATAATTTAAAATTATTGGTGCGCTTCATATTTTTAGGACACCTTCATTCTTCCAAATTAGAACTCCAATTTGTGAAGTGCTCCAATAACTTTAAATTGCTATGTACTCTAGATCCAAACCCTAATATTTCCAAAGAGAAGAGCTTATAAAACTGTTGAAGCTCTTTAATAATTCTGAATTATATTACAGATACATGACTAGAATTTTATTTTTATTTTTACTTTAAATAATAAAAAAAAACTAATCCAAACCAACTACATAAATATAAACTCATATCATTTGTTCCGTTTCTGATATTAGCTCTCAAATTTTTCATGGTCATGTTAAAATCTTTCTGTTTATTGTGAATGTCAAAGAATCGTTGGGAAAACTGGGTTTTGCTCTGAGTCATTTAGTATCTCTTTGAAAGGGACACCGTCTTCATTTTTGTATCACACATCAAATATGTATAGACCTTGGACTACTTGCAGGTTATTAAGTTTTTCTATATATGGCCCACAAAAAGCCCATCTGTAGTTATCCTTGACAGAACCATCTGATAATCTGCTTTGGTAGGCTAGGAAAGCCAGAGGCAGGAGCTGATCAGCATTTGCAGAGCCAGCTGTTTCCCCAAGTCTTCCTTTGATCTTGTATATCAGGAAGAATGTATTTTGCAGGTTTCCTTTTAAGGCTTTACAATGCAAGACTTGATCATGTATGTGCATGATTTTTGCTGCCTACCAACAACCTATCCTGAACTTGAAGGAAAAATACATAGTGTACCAGTGTTTATGTATAAAACAAATATAAATTCATAGAAAACAGTTTATCTGCTATTCGGATACAATCTGCTGGGTGCTCAGCCCAGTTATGCATAATTTTTATATAAAACCATTGACCCAGAATTTTCTGGACATTTGCAAAGGGGAGAGAGGAGCAGCATCCCGTGGAAAGACAAAATTTTATGCATAGCATTTGTCGAATTCCACACTAAACCATCTGAATGCCCAGAAATAGGAGGGAACAAGAGGGAAATCTATGTGCATTCTTTGTTGAATTGATGTATTGGCATTTGAATTTGATATATACACACAAAATTTTCCCCATAAATGTGTCGATTTTCCCCAAATTTCATTCAACTACAAACATATTCACAGAAAAAACACAGACATGTGAGCTTCTTTATATTTAAAATAAGGAATATATTCTTCCTTAGACTGCTAAAGAGTTAAAAGGTAGTTCAACACTTGACATTGATTTTTTAAGGAATGGCCACATTTACTGGTACATTCTGTCTCACAGTGCTCCATTGATGCCAATCACCTTAATCAGCTAAATAAACTCAGTTCATGCCTGCTGTGCATAAGTGAAGAGGTACAAACAAGCAAAGCAGAGCACGCCAGTGAAACTGGCTCAATAAGTTACAAATAACATTATAACTCCTTAGGTTTAACAGCTAAGCAAATAGAATCACAATTGAGAAGATATTCAGGTATCCCGGTATTGAATTTTATTTAACTCTGCCTAAAAATGGATTTCTATGTCTTCTCTTGACAAGAAGTACTTGGAACAAAACTGCTGTTCATTCTTCTGTTAAAGCTTCTTTTATATTGATATATATTTTTCATTACCTTTAAAATTATATACTAACATAAACACCAGAAGTTCATACTTTTAATCTAAGTGATCCAAATCCAGTAAAATATTTTCATCTTAGAAAATGGGTCAAAGTCCCCTTCTCAGATGTCTGCCCTCCCTCTAAAGCCTAAATTCCATGCAGCTCTGCACTGCTTGTGGCTAACTTAAGACTGTGGAAGGCAAAAATTACTGTAAAGACATTTGTTTTAATGCCAAAGATGGTGAAGGCTCCTATTATGAATAAATTCCAAGCATATGTGTGTATAATCTGAATGTTTTTACAGTTTTCATGAAAAGTTTATGGTCTAGATTGACTACGCAAGAGCAGTACTTTTGCACGTACTCAGTACCCAGTGACGTTTCATTACACCAAAGGAACTTTCAAAATGCTCGGAGTTCATCCTGGAAGTGGAGATGACTGTCTTTTTGAACCATATCTGCAAACAGATAGAATTAATTCATTCTCACATTTCTTGGTTATGACAATGTGGTTAGGGTAACCACATTACCCACTTTACTTACTGCAGGCAGTATAGTTATTTTAGAGATTCTTTTTCCTCACATGTTTTCCAGCCTTTGTTTTTACCTATTCTCAATTACAAAGAGAAGCATTAAGAAAATGAACAAAGTTAATTAGAAAAGCAGCAGTAGAAGCAACTACTCACAATAATATTTCCTCCTAAAATATGTCCATAGAAATCTTCATTTTGGAAGTTTGGATAAATTTCTTTTTCTATACAAATTTATAGAGCTTAAAGGAAATCAATAAAATCACAACTAGAGAAATTTGGCCCAACTTTGGTAAATATTCTGGAACTTTAAGTCTTGAATACCTGTGCTTCAGAGTCAGAAAGAAAAAGAATGACTCCGTCACACTAACAAAGAGGAAATAATATACCTAAAAAAAATCTTGTCTAGATATCCTTAAGAGGATTTTTCTTATGTATTGAGTAAATTTTATGTGAGAATGCTAAAAACATGTTGCATGAAAAATAAATGTTGCATTTATTTGTAGCAGATCATCTGAACACTCTGTTCTTGTTCTTACATGTGAGACGAGAGCCTATAATCAGCTGACCTCCTTTCATCTAGAGATGAGATTACTCTTATGAATTTTCTTTTTTTTTTTTTAGGAATTTATTTCACATGTTAGAAAGAGAAGATTGGAAATTAAGACTGTAAAATTTATGTAAACTTTCAGTCTGCCTTAAATTTCAGACCCTATTGACAGAAACATCAATTTTCAAATTTTAGGCTCAGATTTTGGCTGGTTCAATTTTTTTTAAAATATGAACCGAGTTTCACCTTGCTTTGAAAAAGTAGGCCTTACATTTTGTCAAAACTGACTGTTAATTCCAGAAGCCAAACCCAACAGATGAAAGTTCTGCCTTATGTTTCAGATTCAGATAAAACACAAAACCAGAAAATATTAATGTGGCTCCAGATTTTACTGCAGGCTCTTCAAAGTGCTCTACCAGAAACCTGTGTGTTGTCATTGTATGTCCACTGGGATTGCATCTGAGTTTGGCCATGATGCCATCAGCTGCCATTAATCTTATTGTTTTGTAAAGATTTTAAGAACACTGAAAGTCTCCAAATAACTTTTAAAAACATGCTCTGAAAGTCTCCATCTATAATTTCATAAAATTAAAAAATACTCTGAAAAAAGTGTGCCAAAATAGTTGTTGACTTTAAATTCAGTTTCTCCAGTTCAAAATTTCCAGTGGCTGTTCTGACCATTGTCACTGGGTGTGTACCATTTGTGTACGGGTTTGAAACTCTACTGCTTTATGCTTGCCACCACTTGTTGAGGTGTAAAAATGCACACATGATTTTCATGCTAGTAGATCTCAATTCTCAGTTCTTGCTGTTGCAGAATTCTTTAAAGTGAGCCCACAATGACAGATTTACAAAAGAATGATGATTTAAAATGGTTTCTATTCCTCCTGAAGCAATGTATCTTTTTGAGATATTAAATTGTGTAAAATTTCTAAACATCCAAACCATCAGCTTGGCGAGCAGGCAGCACAGATGTGGCAGGAGGAATATTAAGGGCTAATTTTGTAACATCAATCTGTTTGTCATCAGCATATAAATGAAATTTAGGCCCAAACTGACAGACTGAAGAGAAGCAGGTATAGATTAAAAAATCAGGGCTTTGAGAAGAGAAACCTGTGTGACACCTGCAGAGAAGTTTGTGTGGAACTGATCAAGCCACAGGGGGTAAAACAATCCCATTTGGATAGAATTAAATAGAACCAAGAAATAACACAACACTTCAAAACACCTCTTACAAAGCATTTCAGTAGAATTGAGTGTCTACTTATGTCAAAAAAAAGCTATTATAGGTAGAAGGCTAACTAGAAAAAAATCTGCTTGGATTCTCAAGGAACTGCTGATGACTGCAATGATTGAAGCTTGGTATTGTCTTGTGGTCTGAAAAAAGCTAGTCCTAGAAGACCAGGTGCCCTTCAGAAGGCAAGAAAAACAACTATCAGCTCTAGAGAATTAGCAAAAAAGCCCCAATCTTTCAAATAAATCTAATTATAGAGAAATGAAAGTCAAAATTAATTTTAGGGTCCTATATCAATTTTTACAGTGACTAGCATGAGAAAGAATTAGTTTTGATGCAGCAAAGTTAGGATAATAACAGAGTACATAGAATCATAGAATCTTTAGGTTGGAAAAGACCTCTAAGATCATTGGGTCCAATTGTTAACATGGCCAAGTCCAAAACTAAACCATGTCCCTACATGCCACATCTACACATCTTTTAAATACCTCAAGGGATAGTGACTCAACCACCTCCCTGGGCAGCCTGTCCCAGTGCCTGACAATCCTTTCTGTGAAGTAATTTTTCTTAATATCCAATCTAAATCTTTCCTGATGCAGATTGAGGCCATTTCCTCTCGTCCTTTTGCTTGTTATTTGGGAAAAGAGACTGAGCCTTACCTCTCTACAGCTTCCTGTCAGGTACTTGTAGAGAGTGATAAGGTCTCCCCTGCGTCTCATTTTCTCCAGACTAAACAATCCCAGCTTCCTCAGCCACTCCAGACTTGTGCTCCAGACCCTTCATCAGCTCCCTTGCCCTTCTCTGGACTCACTCCAGCACCTCAATGTCTTTCTTGTAGTGAGGGGCCCAAAACTGAACCTGGGATTTGAGGTGTGGCCTCACCAGTGGCAAGTATAGGGTGATCTTGTCGTGCAGATCGGATGATTTCTGGCATGAAGAATGAGTCTAATCTTATCCAATTGATAACTCTTTGAGCAGACCAGACAGTGACTATTTCCTAGGTTTTGAAACACTGTTGGGTTTAGCTATCAGCTTGAGTGCAAGAAACAGGAAAAACATGAAGGGTGATGAGGACATGATCACTTGCTATTTTGAACAGAAAAAGTGTCAAATTCTAGCTGGAAAAACAGAAATGTCAGTGAACATGTTACTTTGTTACTAAGAGAATCAAAGTGATTTGTCACAGATGCTAGAAAGGACTCCCAGGTTACCTTCAAGTTTTTACATCAGTAGCAGAGGAATCAATCAATCCGTGTAAGTGTATGCCCAGAACTGAAAGCATTTTCCCATGCTGTAATTAGTATAATGACTGATAAATATCCAGTGGTAACACATTGATCATAGATAACAAAGGGCTGATTATTGAGCTCTGGGGATGCATCAAGTCTGACTCCACATGGATGATTAAAAGTTGTCTGCAGGGTGTTAAATCTATTAGAAGCGTTCAAGTGTAATACAAGTAATTCCCAGATATGTTTCAGGAATAGAAAGCAAAATTTCACGGTTTGTAATGTCAAATGTTGCAGAAAACTTATAGAGAAGGGGAGGGGAGTACGAGGCGGGGGACGNCTACATGTTTATGGACAATTGTCATGTTGCTTCAATTGAGGAGATCAGTGAGGCACACATCTATTATAATTTGGATTTGTATGATGGCCTTTTGTATGATGAACTGTATGATGGCCTTCAAGAGCATTTTCTTTTGAAGTTTTAATTGAACCCTCATTTTTCTTTCCATGCGTGGGGCCTTATACCACCTCTTCCTTCTCAAAAAAATTTTCAACCCTTTTTACTGTTGTTGGAGTTGAATCATTCTGAAAAAAAGAAATTAAATTTCATAGGGATAGAGGGATCAGATTACATAATAGCCAAACTGATTTCCAAGAGAACAGAATGAGGGGAACCTTTTGGATTCTTGGCACGTTTGCTCATGTTTGCATTCGGGTTATCTTCTGTGTCAGCAATTTTGGCATAGTCCTGAAAGCAGGTCACAGTCCAAGACTGTTTCACAATGCAAGAATGGACCATACCTGTGTTTCTACAGGCAATCATAGTCTATTTTGCTTACTGGTTCTGTAATTCTTGTGTTCTGTCTGTGGCTCGTTTCAGCCTGAAGCATGCCTGGGGCTTTATCTGCAGCTTGGTGCTGCGAGGCTCACCATCCTGGCAGATGAGATATGGGGTAGCTCAGTCCCTCCACACAGCTCAAATCTGAGAAGTTTCTTTCCCCTTCATAATACACAGAGATGTTTTAAAACCTTTTTTTTCACTTGTGCCAAATACTCACTGATGCAGCAGAATCACTCACACCCCTCAAAACTTCATGACTTCCTGTCTGTTTTTCCTCCCGTGCTAAGCAGAGCACTACATGTGCCAGGACCACAACATAAATATACAGTGCCTACACGTAGTCCAGGATCCACCCCAGCCAAAAAGCTTTAGATCTGCCACAGCATGCTTGGAGAGTGCTAAGGACTTGGAGAGTGCAAGAGGGCTAACCCAGAGATGCCTAGTATCTACATTGCATCCTACCATGTTTTAGTAGGGAGAAAAAAGAAATTTTCTGATTGTCGTCTCACCTCCATTAAGAAAGCAGTTCTTTTCAACTAGTGCTGAAAGTATCAGTGGGCTTAGTTGTACCTAGTATCATGGTAGAGCACTGTGTTTATTGACCTGCCTTAAACCAGACATCAGGATAGGTGTGTAAAATACAAGTGATAGAAAAAATTCTTCTTAAATGAAGAAAAAGAAATCTTAATAAAACAAATACAAATTTTTAAATTACTTCATGGTCAGGTTACAGAATAATGCGTTGGGAAACAATCATTATGCTGCTAGTATGCAAATCTGTAAGGATACTTTATCAGCCTAGAGTGACAGCACCCTGTCCTGCTGCCTGGTCAAGATTTCAAAAAAAAAGTATGAAAGAATTGAATAGAACTTAAATGTCTCCTGTGAGATAGGGGGAAAAAAAAGATAATATAATTAGCTAATAGACATTTGCAAGCCATTTCTTGCAATACCATTGCCAAAGACATCTCAAGGTCCTTCCTTTTTCAGCATAGTGTACTAATTTGCAGTACATTTGCTCATTGTACTAGGTAATACAATTTTTCCCAAAGCTGGTTAATAAGGATCACAGCCTCTTCAGAAAGGTGTTGAAACTTTTGGTTGAGATAAAAGTAAGAAAGAACTTTCATTCAGGCCTGCAATTGTTATACATATCACCCTATCCACATGCACTGGGATTACAGTATGGCAGCTTGGCATCAGGGAGCATCAGGAGTGGGTATCTCCTCAAGGGAAGGTGAGGCTGGCAGCAAAACCTCAGATGAAAGATGCAGGTTCACTCATAGCCCACTGATCACTAAACAGACTGTAGTGATGTGACAGGTCTGAGATCAGGCTGGGAAGTCAAGCCAGCAAGTCAAGGTTGGGACCAGCATGGTGCAAGGCCCAGCACAGCATAACTACAGCATAGCACAGACATGGACCGAGTGCAGGGGCCTGAGCTTAAATGCAAACCATGAGACAAGGAGTGAAGCATATGTACATGAAGGTCCCAGGTTTTCACACTTTTTTCTTGTGGCATAGTTGTTTTCCCAGCAGTCAGATTAAAAAGGTAAACAGTTCTGACAGACCAGAAGTGACTCACAGGAAACAAAGCCTCTGAGAAGGAGTGGGGAAGAAAGGTCACAGAGGAGGTTTATGGGGAAAGGACAGTTATGGACTTATCAGAATAATCAAAGCTTGTTGGTGAAATAAGGGCCCTGACACTTGATAAAGAAAACGCAGCTTTTATAAAAAGTGTCTTTTCTAATTGCCAGTTACTTCAGCTTTGGTTTTTTGATTGTTTATGCAATATTTATTGCAGTTTTAACATGTACTTTCTTTGATCCACAGAGTTTCTTTTTAACTCAACAGGAGTTGTGTGCACAGATCAATGATAATAAAAAAGCAAAAGTTTTTTCAGAACTATAAAATGTACAATATAGGGCCTTATCCACCTTCTGGGAGATGATATGGCTTGTCAACTCTAAGTAATTTCCCAGAGAACAATGTACCTCACAGGAGGTCATTGCGTAAGAAAATTGGGGATTGGATCACTGACCCGCTTCATGATACAGTTTGACAGACTGAGTCTAAGTCTATGGAGGAAAGAACTTGGCTAATATTGCTTGAACTATTTATTAGTTGCTTTTACAAATCTCATTGTTTTTCCATATGATGAATACAATACTTAACAGGAGAAGTTTTCCACAGAAAAACAATTTTCTGCAATAGTATTGTGTCCCTATATAGGACAATAAAACACTGGAAAAAAATCATCAAATCTATTTCTTATTATCATTGATTTGACTATGTTATGCTTTATAGCTTGGATTTCTCAGTGTGTCAACTAATTAGCTTCACAAATTACAAAGAAAATTCAGCTGCTTCCAATTGACTGTTATGAACATATAAAATAATTTCTACATCATCCAAAAATGAAATATGACCTTTTAAATGTTTAAACTTTACTTCCCTTTTTTTGTGAGTCATGAAACTCTGGTTTACATTCTATATTATGTTGCAGTTGAAGCAGTATTCAGGTGCTTAAGATAAGCCAAATGCTTAAAAATATGTTCAATTTGATTGTAAAGTACGTATTCAGATTATAAAAAGTGTTTCATATAAACGTAGAGATTAAGTTTCCTCACTGGCGCATGGGGAGTGTGTCCACCCCAGAGATTAGGCAGTTTCACTTTTTCTGTCCTGAGCCTGAATGCCTCAGTAATTTCAATTCCTAAATTAGGCAGTTTAAATACACCCCTGAGTCAATTACACAAAGCCAACACTTCAAAGTCAGGGTAAGTGGCTGTTACAAATGTCTTGTTCCTCCTCTCCTCAGCACACACACACACACAGAAGCATGTATACGACCTTGAACACATACACACTGCAGACATGCTCCAAAGCCAGCTGAAATTCTTCTGCTTACTTCAGCTGGCTTTGGATCTTACATTTGCATTTGCGACACAGTTCTGCTCAGTTCTGAAATCTAATAGGTCACATCTGTATGAATCCTGAAACAAGCATACGACAATCAAAAAATAAAAAAGGAAAAAGTCATGCAGCTTTCTAAACCATGTGGATAAATTGCCAAGCTTTTACCTTGTTCAGTTCCCAATTTTGTGCTCAAATGTACCAGATGCAGCACAGTCACTTATAGTGGAAGGCACTTCAGCACTTTCAGGAGTGTTCAGCAAAAGCAGCTTCCTTTAGGAGAAATCACTGGTTTGTAGCACATAGTGAAGGAGGTTACTCAAGAGATCACTTACCCTTCCATCTCACCCATTCCCAGCAGACTGTTTTGTAAGCTGCCCTTGAAAACCTGAGATGATGGAGATTCCACAGCTCCCTAAATGCAGTATGATCAAGGCTTCACTGTCTCTACAGTTGTGAAGGTTTCCCTAATAGCTCTTGTTTCATTCTAAGCTCAGCAGGTTTCTTTCATGTCTTGGATGGAAAAGAACAGGACAGTGCTTTCTCTTCCTGGCAACCTCTTATACATGACAAAAACTGTTGTCATGTTTCCTCTCAGTGAAATATGCCAGTTCTTACAGCCTTTCTCATAGGTTGTGTTTTCTGGATCTTTGATCTTCTTTGTTACTCACTTCTGTGCTCTCTCCAATTGTTTTGCTTTTTCATCAGTCATAGTGTGTTAGATTGGACATTGCCCTGATGATTGGTTTCAGTAGAGGATTAAAATATCAAAATATTCTATAGACACAAATATAGTTGTTTTTTCTTTCAACTTGCAAAGGAAGGGGGATATTTCGTGTCTCACATTTCTTAGGACACTAAGCAGAGTAAAAGATACTAAGTCTAAACATCAGATTGCAAAGTTTGTCAACAATATATAACCAAATTCCAGATATTTAGCTATGTCCACTGTGGCATCATAAGATCCCAGTAACCCAGTTCAGGCTGCCCTTGATTGTCCTTCAAGAGTTAATTTCTTCTGCATGTCCTCCAACCATGTTATCTGCTGGATGTTTGATTTTGCACATCTATCAGTCAGATGAGTTTAAAATCCATATAGCTTGTTACTTTCCATATTAGTGTTGAATTAAAATACCTTGTGTCTTGGAATAGAAGGTGGGAAGGAATAGATTTTTTCTTAATATTAAGTATTTAAAATATGTTAGAGGAAGTGAGTGCAAAAATTCTGTGACTTTCATATGTTGCAGAGTTGACTCATAAGCTGATAAAGGTGGTTCAGAAATATGATCAAACAGTGTTTTGGTGACCTATTAATCTAATGAGATTCCAAAGAAGAACTGCAGAGATGGAAGATAAGCTGGAAAGAGGAGCAATTGTGTTTGATAGTGAATACAAAATGAAATACCGTATGTGGCTGTAACTTCATAGCTGGAGTCATAAGAATATACACATTCTGTTTGTGTGAACTTTTCACATAATTCTCTTGGGACGTAGTGCAAAATTTGCTTTTCCAAAAGAAAGCTTTGGTAATTTTATATACTGTCTTGTCTTTTATGAAGCAACCTCCTTTCATTTACTCAAAAATAAAAATGAACAGTTAAAACAATTGTTCTAGTCCTCTGGCATAAAAAGCATAATGTGCATTTGTGAAAGGACCCAAAGCTGGTAAAAGGAAAAATGTAGGAGTCACAAGACAGCTGGAGGCCTCTTCCCTTCATTAATATGATGACTTACTTGTCCTGAAAAGCAGTGCTTACAGTGCATGCATTTATGGCAGTGTTTGATATGTTGCCTCATGGACACAGAGTCAACGTATCCAGAAAGACCTTCACAAAACTTTAGTGTGCCCATAGTGGTTTCTGGCAGCAATTTCACAGGAAATCTCTAAACATGAGTACAGATAAAGAAGACTTTTGTGCTGTCTACACTAACACACTCAGATAAATCCTTAGATAAATTCTATGAAGCTATCCACAGACTTATCAACCTACAATCAGGTTGCTGTTGTCATTTGCATTTCAGCTGTCAAAACCACCATTTTATTATATACATGGTAGCATAGAATCAGATTCTTCATGGATTTAATTACATAAAGATGGGACTGTCTACATGTAATACATTGCATACACCACTGCAATGTATCTGTGCTCAGATTCTCAGTTGTATCAACAATAATGTATTTTGTATGCCAAGGTTTCCTTTGTCAATTCAAGGAACAAAAATACTATGTAAACAATTTAATTTCAGAAGAAAAACACAAGATTTAATGCCAGACTATTTTTTTAAGCATCAGTGAAATCTAATGTTGGAGCTGGTTTTGTAGTCTTTGCATTTATTTCTAAAATAATTTTTACAAAGTTGATTTAAAGACTAATTTACATTAAAACAGAAATTAAGTGTTTTGAGGAAAGTATTGTACTTACAAACACACCTGTTTACCATGATTTAGATAAAATCCTATTCACTTAGATTTGTTATTTTTTTCTAGTTAGCTTTTTAAAGTCCTCTTTTGTATTTGTTTTTCTGCTGGAAGAAATCTACCAAATACACACATCTTTATAACTCATTCTAGAAATTATTTTACCTTGTGCAAAAGGAACTGTTTGCTTCATGTTTTTATTGGTTTGGTTTTTTTCCTCTGTGGGAATACCTTTTTTTGTTGTTTGTTTCGTGATCTTTTTCAGTGGACCTGATGTACTTTCCACAACATAAGCTTGTAATGAAATTGCAAGCAAAAACTTTTATTAACCTTATTTATCAAAAACCCTTAAAATATTTATTCCTCATGTCCAAGACAATTTTCCATCATGTTCTTATCCCATTCCTCACTTTTGCCATCACACTTTGTATACACCAGTTACTAAATGCTCAAGCAAAACATATATTAACATCGTGCAGGTATGCTGGATTTGTCCTCCATCATGGAGCAGAAGTTCATATACATCATTGTTAAATGAATGTAAAATATTTGAAAACCTTTTAATTTTCTGGAGGAGGTACATAAACATGCTGAACACAGAAATCGCAAAGATGTTTTGGGAAAGTTTACAGAACTCTTAATTAAAGTGCCATCTGCTATATACTGACATAAAAGAATTTCTTGGACAGAATATGCACAGTAGGCACGGAGGCATTATGCAATAAGCTTTCCTTTTTCCTGACACCCATCTCAAGCACTGCAGTGTTTCTTTTTTTCCTGGCTGCTCCAGGCCATTGTCCTTCTTGAGCTGCATTGCCATCCTTGTATCCCCAGCAATGCTCTATCTGTAAGTGCTCCCTTTCATGGCACAATTCTCACTTTTACACTATGAGTGACACAAGGGCCACTGCATCAATAGTATTTTCTTTCAGATGTAAGTGTTCATTTTTCTCATAGGTACTTCTATGGACCTCTCTCCAGTCAAACAGTTTCACGTGGGCAGTGAAACGTTTCCTAAGGTTCACATGGTTTCACTCCTGGAAGAAACTACAGCAGCATGATCTCTCCTGCAGTCTGCTGACTTCTGCCAGGACTTGTACCAGGATTTCTCCCAATAAATGTACCTTTCCCAATGACATTGAACAGTAATGAGTGAAGATTTAGTTCTCACAGTTAGCATGAACTTTGCTTAACAAAGAAACATTTTTTGCAACTACTAGCAAATATTTAATTCATCTTGTCAACAAATAAATAAAGGGGAGTCTTTTCCTGGATATTCAGCAAAAGTCATACTTATGACCTTATATAGGTAATCAGGACTTCAAGTGACTTCTTATAGGAACTATGGCATTTGAGAAACATCAAGCCAAATAGTTCTAGATCATTGGAATTAAAACATGTATTATCAGTAATTTTTCTTTTAGAAATTGGAGATGAGAGGCTGATAAGGGAGAGGAATTACATTACATTTACAGAGGGGCCTTTAAAACATGTTTTGATAGAGAAGCGTATTTCTGTGATTATGATTATTATTTGTTATCAAGTTGGAATTGATTTCTAATTCTGAAAATTGTTGCAAAAAGCTTTTGAAGTAACATAAATTTGTTTACAGTATTTGCTGTATGCTGAGTGTTAAAATTAATAATAATTTATATTATTAATAGATATTATACTGATACTATAAAGATCAATTATTTGAATTTACCTTTTCTAAAGATGATTAGAATTAAAATTAAAGATGGATCTGTCCTGGTTTTCTAGTACAGCAGCATAGTATTTTGCCATCCAGAATATGTGAGCAGTGATTTTAGGCCTTATTTTAAAGACCTATTTTGAATTTTAATTCATTGAAATTTTGTGATTCTGAGGTGGAAATGACAGTGATTTCACAAGAAAGTTGAGCATGTGACTGCCTTTGTGTGTATGAGTAACTCTGCTGAAATTGCTGGTACATGAAGTTATAGACATATTTAGATATCATGTTGAACCATGGTCTTATAGAAGCAATGCATTATGGCATTTCTCAATTCCTTTCCTTCACAAAACCCCTGAACTTTAAAATAACTTTGTCACAGAAAGTTATTCCAGAGTTAAAACCACCAAAATTAAAAACAATCCAGATTTTGAAGAAAATAAGTTCAATAGAAGTGGAATTAATTCTGTTTAAAATATATTATTTTTCTTCTTTTTTTTTTTAATTCAAGTGAGTTCAAAATTGCAAATCTATGAAACTTAGAAATATGGAGCTGTCAAACATTTGCAGTTTTAAAGTGAATGAATTAACATTTTTCTGAAGCAGCTTTTTTAACATCTTATCAAGAATTAAAGTACTGGTATGAGTGTTCATATAACTCTTTCATAGGAATCTGCAGGAAATTCCAGTTTGCATTTTACTACATATTGGTATTAATTAACATATCATTGAAAATGAAGGATGGTTTAATTCAACTAATGCTGAAATAATTTTAATTCATTTTAATATGAGATGGCCTGAAAGATAAAAAGATATTAGACATTAAAACACAAGAAAAGTTACAGCTGAAAAGTTACAGCTGAGGTCATTGTTTCTGTATTTCTGACCTTGAGTGTTTCATTCCTCCATTCTTCCAAAAGCACTAACATATTTTTGTGAGTTTGTATCATATAACCTTTAGAAAAACTTACTTTTTGAAGTATTTACCAGTACTATTTTCATATGTACCCACCTGTAAAACTAGATATCTTACTCACTGAAAGCATAGGGCAAGGAGAACCAATAAAAATTTTCTGAAGTAAGCTAAAAATGGTTTTCTGTTTCTGTAAAATAACTCCTCCATACATTCTCTTTAAAATGTCATGACTTCAAATTTTGATAGCTGACAGCCCTGCAGAGTTAGAAACAGGGTCTGTGAGTCCAATTGCAAAGCTGAGGATCTTTCCCGTTACAAGTTATTGCCTCTAGCCCCGCAGGACTGCTAGGTATTGGACTTTAAAAGCAGTGACATTTTTAAATACAGAGTAGATGTTACTGGCTTGGGATTAAAATTTGACCATTTTAAGGGTCAGGAGGTATAATTTTATAGAGAAAAAGGTTGTGAAGAAAAGCAGCAAATGTTTTGCTGCTTAAACAATCTTTACAGTGAAGTTCATGCACAGAATAAAAAGTGTGAAGCCATTGTTAAGGTAAATCTAAAAGTAGACTTTATGAACTGTATCAAAACCAGATGAGATACAATAACAAGTATCACTATTGCAACACCTATTATCAATGTTTAAGATGTATATACATATATATATATGTATATCTCTCAATAGAATACTGTAATATATTTTGGGATGTGAATACACTTGTAAAATCCCAATTCTGCACTATAAAATTTCTGACATAAGAAATTCTCTCTCATATGAGAGAAAACATTAATTTAAAGTAATAAATACTTAATTCTGGTCAATGTCTATTTATATGAATCCAAGAAATTAAATTTGTAAGTTTGGAATGTCATAGCACCTCAGCTATGGAGGCTCAGTTAAGATACTGCTGTCTCAGCACTATGTTTTGGACTTAATATGCATATGGAATGATAGAATCATAGAATTTGTAAGCTCAGAAAAGGCCTCTAAGATCATAGAGTTCAACTGTTAACACAGCACTGCCAAGTCCACCACTAAACCATGTCCTTAAATGCCACATCTACAAGTCTTTTAAATACCTTCAAGGAAAGTGAGTCCATTGTTCCTTGAGCACCCTGTTCAGTGTTTGACAAGCCCAATCTTTCCTAATATGAGATCTAAGCCTCTCCTGGTACAACTTGAAGGCATTTCCTCTTGTCCTGCCACTTGTTACTTGGGAAAAGAGACTGACTCACACCTCGCTGCAACCTCTTTTCAGGTTTTTGTAGAGAGTGATAAGGTCTCCCCTGAGCCTCCTTTTCTCCAGGCTAAACAAGCCCAGCTCTCTCAGCCACTCCACATGAGATTTGTGCTCCAGACCCTTCACCAACTCCATTGCCCTTCTCTGGTCACACTTCAACACTTCAGTATTTTTCTTGTTGTGAGGGGACCAAAACTGAACACAGGATTTGAGGTGTGACCTCACCAGTGTTGAGTACAAGGGAACAATCACTGCCCTGGACCTGCTGGCCACACTGTTTCTGATATGAGCCAGAATGCTAGTGGTCTTCTTGGGAACCTGGGAATTTGGGCTTACTGCTGGCTCATGTTCAATGGGCTGTCAACTAGCAGCCACATGTCCCTTTCTGCTGAGCAGCTTTCCAGCCACACTGTCCCAAGCCTGTAACACTGCATGGGGCTGTTGTGACTCAAGTGCAGAATTTAATCTTTGCCTTAGTGAACCTCATGCCCACCAATCCAGTCTGTCAAGATGTCACTGTAGAGCCTTCCTGCCCTACACCAGATCAACACTCCCACCCAGTCTGGTGTTGCCTGTGAATGTACTGAGACTGAGTTCAGTCCCCTTGCCCAAATCATCCATAAAAATATTAAACAGGACCAGCTCCAGCACTGAGGAACCCACTAGTGACTAGCTGCCAACAGGATTTAATTCCATTGACCATCATTGTCGCATGACAGTGAATAGTCCATCCTGCCAAGCCATAAGCAGCCAATTCCTTCAGGAAACTCTCTCCTGTGGGAGAGTTTCAAAGGCTTTTACTAATGTCCAGGAAGACTACATCCACAGCCTTTCCCTCATCCAATTTTGTGACCTTCTGGTCACAAAAGGAGATCAGTTTCGTTAAGCAGCACCTCCATTTCTTAAGCCCATGTTGGCTGGACCTGATCCCCTGGTTGCCCTGTATATGCCATGTGATGGCAATCAGGATGTGTGCTCCATGACCTTCTCCAGCACCAATGTCAGGCTTACAGACCTGTAGTCATCGAGATCCTCTTTCTGGTCCTTCTTGTAACTGGATGTCCCATTTGCCAACTTCCAGTCAGCTGTGACCTCCCTGGTGAGCCAGGACTACTGGTAAATCATTGGAAATACCTTGGTAAACACTTCTACCTGTTCTCTCAGTACACTTCGGTGAATCATGTCTGACCCCATAGACATGTGTGTGTCTAAGTGGTGCAGCAGGTCACTGACTATTCCTGTTTGCATTATGGGGGCTTCATTCTGCTCCCCATCCCTGTCTTGCAGGTCAGAAGTCTGGATACCTGGAGAAAAACTGATCATACTGGTAAAGACTGAGACAAAGAAGGCATTTCAATACCTGTCCTGGTTAGGCTGAGATATTTTTCATTTGTTACTCTGTTTCCCTCTGCATCCAGTAAAGAATGGAGATTCTCCTTGGCCCTCCTTTTGTTGCTGATGTATTTATAGAAACTTTTTCTATTGTCTTTTGCAGCAGAAGCCAGATTAAGTTCTGCTTGGGCTTTGACCCTTCTGGTTTTCTCCCTGTGTAACCTCACAACATCTTTGTAGTCCTCCTAGGTTGCCTGCCCCTTCTTTTAAAGGGGATACACTTTCCTTCTCACCCTTCATTCCAGCCAAAACTCTCTGTTCAGATAGACTGGCATTCTTCCCCCCCTCCCGGTTTGTCTTTTGCCACATGGTGGTGGCCTGCTCCTGCATCTAGAAGATTTCTTTCTAGAGGAATGTCTGGTCTTCCTGGATTCCTGTTCCTTTAGGGACCTCAATGACACCTCCAAGCTAGATGAACCATCATCCTTGCTGTTGTTTTGTTCCATTTGCATAGCCCCATACCTATTATGCCAGGACACCTGCAAAGTCACAGAGAAGATGTGCCTGTTGTTCTAGGCAGGAATTTGTTGCTATTGTTCCCTATCCCTTAAGTCACTGTCTTCAGCCAGAGGAAGAGAGGACTGGAAATCCTCCATATCATGCATCCTGTCTGCCTGTCCCAGGGAAAGTAGGGTAGAATTCCAGTAGTCTTGCTCTCTCTTTCATAGTGTCTGATACTCCTCAACCTACTCACTTCCTCCTGGAGCTCCATCACTAAACAGAGGAGTTCCTCTACCTGGGCACACCTCCCACACCTCCTTTCTGCCGGGCACACTCTGCGGCTGACACCTGGGTGTCAGCATGTTCCACCCAGAGCACTGTCTGAGCAGCTGCGTCAGTTGTGCTGGGTGCAGCGCGTAGGGAAATTGTGGCTTTCTGCTGGATTATTGTCATCACTTCCTGATTGAGCTTGAAGGGCTTCAGTGCCCTTCCTGCTTGCCCTCCTGTGCTAACTACCTTGCCATGCCGTGAGGGATTCTTTTATAGGTGTGGAGGGCTTGGCTGCCCTTGCTTCTGGCCCTGCCCAGGTCTCTTCAGCCACTGCCACACAAGCTGCAGGCTCCTGGTGGCTCTCTTGGCTATGCTGAGATTCCCCTGGTTTGGGAAACCCCACTGTGCACTGCGCTGGAGCGCTCCACTGCCGGTCATGCCAGCAGTGAAGATCCTCACCTCAGCAACACACATGCAATGTGAAACAACCAGCAAACTGAAATGTGATTCATTTGAAAGCAAACCCTTTAAACCAGGAATAATAATTAAAGTATAAGCTAGGCTGAACAAACAAAGGATTAGTGTAGCCCCAGCATCCTGCCTGCCACAGAGCCTGTTAACAAATGCCTAGTAACGTGCTTAATAGCCAGGTACTTATTTAATAGATATTCCCCTGTATGCCTCCTAAATTCCAGCAGGTTTGTGATGTACAGTCAGATTTTTTATCTTTGTGTGCTGTAGCCTTAAAAGATTTTTTTGTCAGTGAATTTATCTAATCACTCTTATCACTCAGTTCACATAATCTGTCATTTATAACCTCCTGTGGCAATGATTTCCACAGTTTAACTATGCCCTGTGACAAAGAAAGAAAAAGCCTCTTATTGTTTGTTTTAAATATACAGCCTAATAATTTAATTTAATGCCTTTAGATCTTATATGACAAGGAATAACAACCATTTTTGGTTCATTTTCACCATGGCACTCTCACAGACATTATGAGACCTCCCTTGACCACCTCTTACCCAGACTGGAGTGACTTACCTTATAGAAGCTGTGCCATGTCCTCCAGAGATTCCTCCAGTTCCACTAGATCTGTTTGAGTTAGGAAGAGATCAGAACTGCGTACTGCATTCAAAATGTGGGCATACCGCAGACTTTTTTATTGGCGTAGTCATATTTTCTGTTTTGCTATTTCCAAAGCTTTGCTGAAAACTAATATAACTGAAGAACACATCATGCACTTGACATGCTCTAGTATCTATGAATTAAAATATACACAGAAGTTTTCTCCAATGCATAGTCAATAGAAAAATGTTTGCTTATATGTAATTTTAGATACCATTTAGCTGTCTGAGAGATCAAAATATAGTGCCAGGTTCTGATGTGAGTTATACTGAGGATACTCCATTGAAGTTGACAGGTTCAATCAATATACAGCATGCACTGACATGAAGTGGATTCCTGACATTTCCTGAATACTGTATATGCACAGACAATTATTGCAATTGCTCTCATTATGTAATTTCTAGGAGACATATTCTAGCTAGTAAGCCTCATGTATTAAGTATCCTGTATATAATTCAGATCAAGTAGTGTAATCTAAATTAATTGTATTCTTTATTTATTGCACTTTTAAAACATCAAGTACTGTAAGAACGTAACAGAATGCAAATTATTTCAAAATGTTAGAATAAACTGTAGCCGTTTCTGCTTGCATCGCTGTGTCTGACTGAAGGGAAAGGCATTTCACATTTGGAGTTTTCAACTAAAGCATGCCACATCCATGTGACATACCACAGACAGACAGACATCTTGTGATATATCTTTCATGCCAAGGAGAGTTGATTCCACTCTAAGAACTGCAACATTAACTGAACAATTTTACTGTATGTGTTTTAGATATAACTAGCTATATATAACTATAACAATAAGCTAAATGATATAGTGTTGTAAGCATCAAAAATACAGTATGAGACCTCCATGTAGAAATAGAAGGGAATAAGTATAGCACTGTATTTGGTAGCATTTTCTTTTGAACCCAAAAGTACTTTACCTTCCCATTTTTATTTTGGCTTTCAGTCCTAGGAATGATCTCTGCTTTATGTTGAAGTTCAGGTTGATACTGTCTCTGTTTTAAGGCTTTCAGCTGAAAGCTGTATAATGGGTGTAGATGACTAGTATATTAACATTGATAATTGTGGGGCACGTTTTTCAGTCCTTTTCTACCATATCTGAAGGCTGAAGAGTATACCAGCTTTGTCAGTTGACTGAAGACATGCCCATTGCTACAACTGTTGTACCTGCAGAATATTAGAGATTCTTCTTGCGTTGTTTTCCATAAGAAGATACACACAAACGCAAAATTTCTCAGGAAATGAAAGAAAGTGGATAGGCTAGTAAACTTTACTCATTTATTCAGACAGACTTTTTTTTTTTTTGCATCTGTTTAAAGTATATACTCCCCAATACCTCTTCTATCTCCCCTTTTTTTAGGTCATGAAATAAAAGCACTTGTCCATCCTCTTAACCAGTTTGTTCAGTTTTTAATGCCTGCAGTCATTTGTCTAAGCACACACTCTAACTGGCCTGTGACTAGACAAAATATATTTACCAGAGGACTAGGAGGACTTAAATCCTGTATTGCCATTGTTCAGTGTGGTAAATTTTTCTGGGACTTCTAGGTATATGATCATTACAAATGGAAATTGTCTGTTGCATTGTGAATGCATGAGACATATTGTACAAGTGCATATCAAATTTGAAACATGTCCAGAGAATCCACTGGGATTTGTGGACCACAGAGCCTCCCCTGCAACATGTGCCCTTTTACTATTGAGTCGGCCCAATCCCTGATACATAAAATTCAGTGTTCAAATATGGCACAGTGCAGACTGTCGTTCTTTTCCTAGCATTTTCCAGATGAAATATGGAAGCATCTGCTTTCGTGTTTTGTGCACATGTCCCTCTTCCAGCCACTGTAGTAGGCACTTCTAGCTAAAACCAGGGTGGAAAACTTTAGGGGTTATCTCCAGAGATTATCAACAGCAGCAGATGGCTTTTTTTAAGGCAACACTCCCATTACACTAGTGTGAAGTGGCATTTAAAACCATGACAATTAGCTGTAATTTTCCTTACTGGGAGGTTGGTTGGTAAATACAATCACTCAGGAAGATTCAGATGAGCAGTAGCTCACATAGCTGGACTCCAAAGAGACTACATTAAAACCATTTTGAGTTTGGAAGCTGAGCAGAGACTTTAATAAGTCCTAAGGTAATAAACCTTACTGAAAGACAAGAATGTCAAAACTAAGACCAGCTTAAAAGGGTCTAAAATATACATTAAGGAGATGTCTCTTCCATGTTCTTTTTCTTTAAATGAGAGATCCTCCATTTCCTAAATCTGTACTTGACTTCATTTGACTCCGTAACCACAGTGATTTTCCCACATCTTAAAATAAAAGTGAAAATTGTTAAGACAAGAAAGAGGCATTTCTTTGTAGTGTCATAAAAGTTAGCTCTGTGAATTATAGAGTTTTCAATGCACACCTTGCATCTATCAACTTTAGCAACATCTGGTTTGTTTAGTTTTGATTTTTAACCAGATAACAAAAACTAGGAGAAATCTTTTTGTTTTGCTTTATTGCATTACACTCTCTACTAGCTGGGCTTATTCAAAGTCATTGCATCTCAGCTGTGTGCTCAGATTTGTTGCATTACCACATTCTAATTAAGTTTCGGTTATTATATGAGATAGGGAGATAACCTGCCTCTCAGTCCAGGATAGGAGAGACTTACCCGAGGTGAGGTCTCATTATTGCAAGATTCAGAACCTTTTCAGGAGGAATGAATCTCCGTGCTGGAAGAATGAAATCTCCAGGCTGTAGGGCATTTTGAAGGAAGAAAACATCTCTAATTCCCTCTATTCACCATTAGTCTTATTTTTTCAAATCATAACTAAATATCAATAGTCTGGATGGGAAACACTACTCTGTTCTGCATGTTGTAGTTAAGGTTTTCAGTGAAGAAAAGATACCCAAACGAAGTTGTTAAGTATCAGTCACTACAACCCCTTGTCACCTCAAAACTGGCTAATTACTATGTGTCTGATCTCAGTCAAGAGCCAGTAGGAAGTTATATGCCTTTGTCCTACCAAGATATTTGTATCAAATATGTTTTTAATTTGCAGCCTGATAACCAATAAAAGTTTTAGTGCAGGTTCAGTCAGGATGTGTGCTGACTCACCAAAGAGAGTATAGGGAGATAAGGATTACTGTTATTGAAGCAGTTGTTAATTGGCCAGTCAGGTACACAAGATAACATCTGATCTAACAAAGAGACATCTCTAAGGGAGAAATAGAATACTTATTTTAATTAAAAGGGGTGGTCAGATTATCTTCCAAATAAGAAAGAAATCAATGCATTTGAAGAAAAACAGATTAGAACTGTTTAGACTCCTGGGAAAGACTTATAAAAAAGGATAGGTTATAAAAAGCGTCTCACACCCGACAAAGGACATAACCTGAGCCCTAACATGTAGAGAAAATAAAGCTGTTTATAAACTGAGTGCTTAGGAAATCTTGCAGAATAACAGCTGGATAAAAAAGGAGACCTACTGCTGACATAAACCCTATGTCAGTAGAACAAATGTCAGTTTTATTTTGTTTCTATTTTTTTTTATTTTTGTCTTATAAACATCTTCAACTGTCTTTTTTGTTTGTTTGTTTCTCTTTGGTTATTTGTTTTATTTCAGTCTGGCCTAAGTTTGTTTTCAAAGTACAAGGGGAGAGGGAAAAGTCTTTACTTCTTTCTTTATAATTGTACACTGAGACAATTTAACCCCAATTGTCATAGCTCCGCAGCATGTTCTTCAGGGAACCCACAGCTAACAGTTGTAGGATACACAGTAGGATTGTGTAAGAGCAGCAGGTGGTATCACAAGATACAGGGGAGGAGAGGCTGACAGCTAGGCGAGTTAGTCATGCAGCTAAGATACAAAGGAACAAGTATGAAACCTGAGGATCTTCAGACAACATGTTTGAATGCTCGATCTGCAGACTTATTAGCACTGAATGAAGTAGGAACTGGAATGCTGGTGCCATTCCCTATCTTCTTGCGATGGGGCTACAAAATCCATGCTTTGCTTTGCCTGCATAGTTCCGCATAATTCTACTTCATCAGGAAGGGATGAGGGTACTCTCACACCAGAATGTCCTATCATTTGGGGTTAGGTCATCTGCTGCAAATCTGTACCTATTCAACACCCCTCATGCAGAGCTAGAAATGGAACTCACCTCGTCTATCTCAGAACCATTGAGCTGTTAGATAAAAGGGAGACTCTCCACTGTCCATCTTGGAGGTGAACCTAACTCCAGATTTTGAAAGGTAATGTGTACACATCTAGCTCCAAAAGAGAGCTCAGCTCTCTTATGCATCACCAGAGCAATGAACATCATTTCAGTGCCTGACCAGTAAACGTATTTGTTTCTGCCATTCTTATTTTGTGTCTCCAAAGCACCTTCTGAGAAGGCTGGGCATGTACTGTTTTTATTTTAATCTGTCCTTTCAATGTAGACTAGCATAAGACGTTGTAACAGTAACACTGATGGAAGTCTAGCCTCTTTTCTTCCCCTCAATTTTGTTTCACACTTATTCATCTCCCTGCTGGTCATAGATGGCCTTGAAACTTGAACTAACCATACTATGCTTTATTGCTTGTCATTTGGAAGAAACAGTAACAATAGCTATAACCCTCATCCAGGCTTTGACTTTGTTAATTTCCAGGATAAATTTCTGGGCCCCTGGCAATATACAGTTTATAAGGTTCCTTTTTGCTAGGAGGCCCTGTGAATAATAGTACAATGTGAAAGATTTTGTAGGTTGATCCATTGGAAAACACTGCATGACAGTTTTTCCTTAGTTCATCATAAATCTACATATGTATTTATAGTCTAAACAAAATAACATGAAAGATTTTACTGATTTTGTGCAGAGTGTGTTGCATTAAGAGTGGAGAAATTTGGTACAAAAGAAACCCTTTTGCTTTCCAACTAGTCCTCAGAGATCAGAGGGGCTGGGTGCAGCTAGGCCTAATTTCTCATTATAACCAATTCAGCACTGTAAGTCCAGTCACATTCAGTAAAATCCCAGATGCACCAGTAGAGTGGATCTCATTCTCAATCACAGATTCACAAATTGTGTGGTTTGCCAGTTCAACACTAGAAATCTGGTCAAGGTCAATAAGAACTTTCATGAACACAGATTCACAAGTAGGATGGTTTAGCAACTTGACACAATAGGTCTGGTTGAGGTCAATAAGAACTTTGCTTCCTGTAGTTTCTAAGAAATCATCTTGGGACAAGATGTCCTGGAAAGGAAGTGCGGCCCCTTGTCTGCTCTGTTCATTCTGGAGGTCCATGAGGAAAAAAGACATAGTTCTTATAAATTCTCAACAGACACCAACATCCTTTGGCAGTGTGGTACACAGGATGAATGCCCAGTACTTCTATGCTGCTTCTCCGAGAGCATCTACAGAGTCAGACAGAGATAAAGCTATGGAAAGTGGTTGGTTTACCTCCAATTTTTAGTGCACCACTACTCATCTTCTCAGGAGATTTTTCTCTGTAATTTTTAGAAAGGGGGGAGAATGGTCTTGTTCAAATGTCCATCCATTAGGCTTGTTAAGACACAGAAACAGAGCTGAATGATTGCCACTTGTCTGATGCTGTTCAAAAACATGAATGAATCCCATACCTGTAATAATGGTAAATCTATGTAGTAGCAGTATTACAGAGGACCAGTAATCAGGAACTATGCAATAGGAGGCAGGAAACTTCTAATATTTGTTTCATTCTGCTTTTCTCATATAATTTCTTTGGAATTTCCTTTCATTTTACATATTGATACACTTGCAAGATGTTGTTAGCAGGGAAACTATTGATTACAGCACAGTTCATACATACATGTCCCAAACTGTGTGGACAGGGAAGTATAAAGAGTAATAAAATATTACCAAAAGCATTAAAACTCACTTCCATATAGCTCCCTTTTTCATGGATCATTTATATATAATATCAAAACAGATAACCAAAGCAATTTTTGATCCTTCCAATGGACCTTGCTATGAGTTATACATTATTAGAAAGTTAATCTCACAATGTATGCTTGTAACTATAATGGATCTGTTACAAATCCTACTTTTTAGGGTTTAATATCTGGTTTAAATCATATTAAAATAAAACTTGGTTTCCATCCCAGATACACATTTGTTTTACAAAAGAATTATTCATATAGGATTTATTTTTGATATAAAGATCAGTGAGAAAATTAGATTTTCAAAGACTTCTGCTTTTTTTTGCAAAAAAAGAGATTCACAGGTATATAATTGGGGACAAATAAACAATTCAATGTCTGAACTGAAGAACTATCCTCAGTCTTTAGGAAAATGAAGTGTTCTGGTTGGAGATCCAATTGCAAGATACTTATCAGCCAGCTTTTTCTTGTGATACCACACAAATTCAGAGATCCTTTTGGGGTCTTTTGCAGTATTTTAGACATGTAGTCATAAGGCAGGGTCTTTTTTTCCATTTTATTTATTTTCATTTCCATTATTTCATACATTGGATTTTCTAATCATGTGAGGGGAAAGAAAGCCCTGGGTCATAATGACTTAATGTTAATCATATTAAAAATTTCAGGGTAAACAATACTTTTTTCAAATGTAGTTTTATGTGTGACATTATTAAGGAAAGTGTATTTGCATCCACCTTTTCCTTGTGCTTTTTTTATCCTTTTTTTTTTTTCTTTTGGAAAACCTGGACGTAAACCAGATGTTGGCATATACTGCTGATAGGAATAAGCCTGATCACAGAAGAAATTATGCATACTAAGAGTTAGGTCATGTCTCAGATATACGGACATGAACAAGTGAAAGGGGACTCCTGCAGCTGAGCCTTCTCTATGATCTCCCTGGGATTTTAGGTCCAGGTGTAAAGAAGTAAGCAGGTGTTGGAAGGACTTTATCTTCACTAATGTGCCAACTAGCACATCTGAATGGGCACAGCGGTGTACATAATCTGCTACTCATAAGGGCCATGAGCTTCTTTCTTACCTTTTGCTAGGCTAAAAAAAGTCTGATATCTGCATTTTCCATGTTCTCATCATTTAAAGTCATTCTTTACTGAGAATAAGCTTGGAATACCAAAGTCTATCCAAAAGGAAAAACACCTATTTAAACAGAAAAAAGAGTTTTATAAAAATATACGTAGTCAAGAATTAAGCAGAATTTAATTCATCCCAGCAGTAATAATATTGTAATTTCTTAACTTCTGTGTGCTTTGCTTTCTTCAAAGCTGTAGTAAAATACTTAAATAACAGCTTCTTGCTGTTATTTAAGTAATGCAATGTAATGGTCGAAAAACTTTCTTATCCTACTTTAACCACAGATATCAATCATCAAAGAGATTACTCAAGTGAGCTACCGTCATATATGTATAGCAGGATGATAACTCTTTGCTCCTGGTGATCAAAACCCAGGAGACTACTTGGACCACAAGTTGCCAATATGGGAAAAAGTAGTTAAAAGTGTTGTTAGCTTCCTTTGTTTCACAAAATCTCCCTAAAAAAATAAAATCTTTAATTTGAAAGACATTTTTGCAAAATAAACTAATAAGGTAGACAGTGTACAGTATGAGCTTAAGTCCTTTATTGAGTGGGTTTGATAACAAAGTCATAACAGATTTTTATTTATCAATATGTTAAAGTAAACAAAACAATGCAATTAGTAAGATATGTATATTATTATTTAAAAAGAAATAGTAAGTGGTAAACCACGTCATGAGACCAAGGAAAATACTGTGAAAAAAGGAAAACATAGTTGTTAGAATATCAAATGTGGCCTGATCATCAGTCTTTGTCAGATTGGTAATTGTCTCTGTGAATGGATTTTTTATTTTACAAGAATGCTGCTGTCCTAGGAAACTACATTTCCTTTTCTTTATCTGAGGTAGTCATATTATTGTTTTAAGTAGTGAGCATAATTTATATATACTACAATATTGCATAAAACTTTATTGAAGAGTAAACCCCATATTTTTTCTTCTATATCATGCATGATTAAAATTATTTTCTGTATATCATTTGGCTATCATTTTTGTTGTATAGTATATTCCCAATTCTTGATTAGAACTAAGAGGTTTACATTAAACTCTGAAAGGGTATTGAAAACACATTGCAGTGTTGCTGTAGCTGTAAGACTATCCTGAGAAGGACACACTTACAGGTAAATATTGGAGCTGAGAGGGTTTTTGTTGCATATGCCTTATTAGCGATAGAACAATGGGCCCAAATTACATCCTACTTAGATTTTTTCATCTACTTCCCTATTTCCCCTGCTTTTTCCCCTCAGCTGCAGGATGACACAAGATCTGCAATGGCAAATCTATGCTTCTTGGGAATTCCTTTGCTTCTATCATGGGAATTTTGCCAGGTTGATTAAATCATCCATAGCTCTGTAGAAAAGTACAAAAATTGCCAATAATGGGCATGAACCTACATCTATATTTGATACATATTTTCAATTCAATAATTACCCTTGATATAAATAGAACATGTGTTAATAGTACCTGTCACTCCTTTATAGCTTTCTGCATAACAAGAAAGATCCACAGGAATAATAGGTGCCCCTTTGCATATTCATATGATAACCCTGAATGTTAGACACATAGTCAAAGAAAATCACATGAAAAAGGAACGAAACTTCTAAATATGAGATAGATTCTGATTGGCCCAGAAGAGTTGCATTACAAGAGGGATCAATCATAAATGGAGGATTTCATAAGTGTAGCATTGAGATGTACTAAATATACTAATTTTAACTCTGTATTTCAATTCCTTATTTACTTTATACCTAAAACCAAATTCTTACTTTATGTCAACAAGTCAAAATTAACAACATCTCTGAGTGAATTAATAATCATGCATTTACTGTTCTGCTGGCATAAGCATCATGCAACAAATTGAAGTTATCCTTTTCATCTGGTTTTGCTTATTACTCCATCTCCTTCATGGACTTAGTATACCATTCTGTGCAGCTTCTCTCAGCCATGATTTCAACAGGCTACAAATATATTTATCAATGAAGGGGGTTTTTTGTTTTGTTTTGTTTGTTTTGTTTTGGTTTTTTTTTTTAAACTGCATTAGTTGGGAAAGAAGGAACATATTTAATCACTGAATTTTCATCTGCTACATATTCAAGCATAATGGTGTTAAGCAAGAAATTGAAGTGTATCACTGAAAAAAGTGAACAATAAAGTGTCAAAAGTGTCCATATTGGACTGACTCTGCTCCTGCCATGTCAGTCGTTGTCTGAATCCAATTAAAATATTTTATTCAATTCAGACTGCTTTTGGAAATTCTACTAAAATTTTCAGTAATATTGAAAAAGTTTTGCAAAACACATGATGTATTTATGGCTCAGCTACTGTATGACAGGAATTTTGTATTTGTGCAAGTGACTTGAAGAACAGAATAAGCCCCTCTGAACCTGCTGGACTGCCCATGATTTATACTAATTTAAATATAATTATAAATCTAACAGATGCTTTGTTTTCAACTAAACTGGTGTCCCTGATTGTCTGCCTTTTATAATTAGAATTGTCTAACTCTTGTGTAGTGGACACCATCTGCAAGGATTTAGTGCTGACTGGATGTATTCTGCATCCAGTGCTTTTCAGCATAGGGAGAATTCAATTTATTAAATCTTATTCTCAGGATGACTAATGCCATCCTTTTGTTTTAAAATATGTCAATTTCTCATATACTATCAATTCTTAATATTTAATCAGCACAGATAAATGCATTTCATTTGGCCTTAACCATGTGTCACAATAAGAGAAGAGACAGGAAAGCCAATAAAATAAATTGTTTAAGTTATCCAGAAGATAATACGTCTGAATTTAGAATATGTAACTGTATTTTTCAAAGTGGATGTTGATTTAGCCTGTGACTCTCTGAAAGACACAATTTGTGAAGGAAGGCTAATAAACAGCTTTATTGGCTTGAAGAATTGGTGATTTTCTCTCAATTGTTTCCCTCAGTCCCTGTTTGTTTTGTTTATTACAGGATTCTGTTTCGAAAACAATAGCGTGCAGGGGTTACATCTGGTGTGTTCAAAAACTAGTGGCACGAAATGCTGAGGTGGCCTGGAGTGAACTGCACTCTGAGAGCAGGCTTAGGATAACAAATTGCCTTTGCATGAGGGCCCTGGCATATAGAATCACTTACAGAGGTGTGTTGTCAAAGCAGAAGAGGTGAAACAAGGGTGGTCACAGGGACTGGAAATTATTATTCCCCCACCTTCTTTCTTCCACCTTTATTTTTCCCTTTTTTCAAGCCATTTAGTGACCTGAGGTGAAATGGACACACCAAAACAGCACACACACTGCTGCTGGCAGCAGAGTCACTGCAGTTGCTCCTTGGACATGGAAGGAGGAGGAAAAGGAAGAAAAACCCAGTTGTTTTCTAAACATATGTAAAGATAATATGTTTGCTTCAGTTGAAACCATCCCCTTTTTCCTGTAGAAATTATTCCCCCCACACTGCAGTTGAGGAAAAAGGAGAGATGATTTCTTGTCTCTCCCTCTCCTTCTCCTTGCTCGCACAAAGAAAACGTGGGTTGATACCATTTTTATTGTTCTGCTGGGGTGGTTTTTAGACCTCGTATTAGCATATCGAATGTCTAATTGAATATGGGGACTGTGTTAATCATCTCGTTTTGTTTAGGGGTGATTGGTGAAAGCTGCTGGCAAATGATTGCTTTGGCTCGGGGTTAGCGTGGTGCTGCCACCCCAAGAAAAAGAATCGGGAAGGGGGAGGGAGCCAGGGAAAGGCGAGTTGACTGAGTGATGTCTGGAGGGCGAACTCGTGTGTCTCTTTGGTGATGTGTGCTGCTGTACTGAAATCCACCCCTCTGCTGGAGCTATGGCAAGAGTTGGAGGCATCTGATGCTGCCGTTTCCAGGGTGAAATTTCTAAGGCTGATCGCTAAAATCAACAACCAAAAAAAAAACACCAAATCCTCAGCAAAAAATAGCAGTCAGAACAGAAGATCCGGCATCTCGCGGTCCAACTGGCATAACCCAGGCAGACGTTTGAGAACCACATGCTTTTAACCTAGTCACACACACGGTGACCGGGGGGGGAAGGGACCAAAAAAGACACTGAAACTGCCGAACATCACATTTCTTACAAAAGGGCCAGAAACAGAGCCGGTAGGAAAAGAAAAAGGAAA
>VWZF01004788.1:145512-166822 GCA_013396755.1 Sclerurus mexicanus
AAAAAAAAAAAAAAAAAAAAAAAGGTGGAAAAAAAAAAAAGGAAAAAAAGAGAGAGAGAGGGAGAGGAAAAGCCTCCCCCTCTTCCCCCGATGAGTTTTTCGCAGTGCTCTGGTGAGGCTCGGAGGTGGCTGGCAGCGCAGGGGGCGGCTGCTGGCGCGGCTGGCGGGGCTGGGCGCNCAAAAGGCAATGCGGGGTGGGGGAGTTGCGGGGGGAGGGGGCGGCTGGTCCAGCTTTCCTCTCAGGTATATTGCAGACGTTGCATTGAGGAATTGTTTAATATTGCAGGTAGGCAAATGTTAGTCTCCTGGTGTCTACAGTGCCTCAGATAAATGAATTCAAGATTCTGTGATATAACTAAATCCTCGTGAAATTTGCATGCTCTCGAACTCCATAAATTTTTCAGAGAAAGCCTTCTAATTGTGGTGCAAATGTGTAGAAAACTTTTGTATTGAACAATTACGGGAATGTGCAGGGCTCTATTATTGCTCTTGGTAGGAAAACCCTAGATACTGTAGTTAAACAGATTGCAGATCTGCATTGGGCATTTTCAGCACAGATTTTCTATGTAGTCTGTTGATATGATGTAAGAAAAATAATCAAGTTTTCATGAGAAAGAGGGGACATTAAGTGTATAAGCAGAGACTCCCAGTATTATTGAATGTAAAAATAGCTAAAGAGCAAATATTTGTGAAGTTATCCTGCCGAGGCATAATTTCATTTTCCTGATTTTGGAAGCGTATGATCAGACACTTTTTAATAGCAAAGTAAATCAGTTTGGAACAAAGTGGTTGAAATAAAATACTACTTTCTGACTGAGATCTGGCCTAAAAGTATATCTGTCTTATCTCCTATTTGAGTGACAAAAGACATCTTGATAAATGTGATTTGCAATACATCCTTGAGGCTTTAAAAAGCATTTTGGTAAACCAAGCACTATATCCTTTGAAACTTTTAGATCTATTTTTTTTTCCCATGTGTATTAGCAAACCCCATGCCTTTTTCAGAATATGAGCACTTATACATACAGAGGAAAAACCTGACCTGATACCTGAGGATAATAGTTGCTTTTACAGCAGGGAAAGCTAGTTTGGTTTCAAGGTCATTCTTTTTTTTTTTTTAAATTTTTTTATTTCCTGTCAATTCACAGAGTACAAATGAAATAATTCTGATTTTGAGGCTTTTTTTTTTTTTAATGGAAGANCAAACCCCATGCCTTTTTCAGAATATGAGCACTTATACATACAGAGGAAAAACCTGACCTGATACCTGAGGATAATAGTTGCTTTTACAGCAGGGAAAGCTAGTTTGGTTTCAAGGTCATTCTTTTTTTTTTTTTAAATTTTTTTATTTCCTGTCAATACACAGAGTACAAATGAAATAATTCTGATTTTGAGGCTTTTTTTTTTTTTAATGGAAGACTTATGATACTGTTGCCATAGATATCTTGCCATTCCTTCTAGGCAATCAGAGGCCCAAGGATATTAAGCATGTGAGAATAGTGAATTGAAGTCAAAGTTATTAAAAGTCAGAAAGTTTGGTAATACTGCAACAAGCATGAATCAAATTCTGGGACAAATTACTGAGTGATGGTTAATATACTATAGTGAAACCAAGCTGTTTGTTTAATGCACAATTCTAAATATTGCTACTTCTCAAGAGAAATATACACTGTAATATTATTACTTCATTTTTTAAAGTATCATGCAGGTATTGCTCAAAGGCCTCTGAGGAACGTATTAAGCAGATCTCAAAGTTGTGTATGGGTCAGTTTTGGAATTAAGTTGATTTCTGCCTCATAAGTAATATTACTGAAACTGTAACAGTGTGGCTGTTTTTATAATTTTGCTTTTGTTGCTTTTTTTCTTTTGACTTGTTGTTTTAATTGCTGGAGAATGTTCTTTCTTCATGGTTGTCTGTTGTAACCTACAGATCATGGAATCATCTGGTTCACCCTCAGTGACCTTAATAGTAGGCAGTGGTCTTTCATGCTTGGCTTTGATCACCCTAGCAGTTGTCTATGCAGCGTTATGGAGGTATGTAACGGATTGAGAGAGCTAAATGTAAATACATAGTTATATTTAGTTGAATTGCAATTTAAAGAGAGCATTAGATGCAACATTTATTGTTTAGAAAATTAAAAGAAATAAAAGCAAAATTTAGTGCATGTTTTGATGCCTAAATTTGTTGATGTGATTGATCAGTTTTACTGTCTTGGCCTCCTGGTGATGTGTAACCCACTCTTCTTCCCCTCTTCAGTGTGAATGGTATCTCTCTTTTGGTGGGCTATTTATACTGCTAAACAAAACCAGGATTCTTATATATGATAGAATTCATGTGAGGCTTCTGGCCTATACCTTTAAGTGCTTTTCCCCCATTGACATTTTTAAACAAAACTTATATGTGTGTTTATATGTGATAAAATAAACATATCAAAGTGGCACATCAGGAATTGAAGATTTATGGAGGTTTAGTCAACCAGTCTTGAATTCATTCACATCAGTTTTAAGTTTGAATGAAGACCATGAAATTAAGTAGTCTTAAATAGTGTGGTGGTGCATTCCAGTAACAGACCTTCTTTCCATCCCAAGCTTACAATATTAAAATATTATATTGATTTAAAAGTGCAATAAATATTTATGGAGTAAATTATTTAGAGAAGTCATGAGAAATAGCATGATGTCTTAGTGGAAGAAACTCAAAATTAATGTAAAAAGTCATGCAAAGTAATATATGTTTTTAAAAAGTGAACATGGATTCTCACTTAACTTTTTCAGTAATAAAAGAAAAATAAGTTCTTATGCAAGTAATGAGAAACGTGGGAATAAAATAATAATTCTTGGAGTAATGTAAAATCAACCAATAAAATTCTGCCTTTAGAAGTAGCTTGATAATTTTACACCCTTTTCTCTTCCACTTTCTTTCACTTCACAGAGACTCACAGGATTAGAAATATATATAATAAATAAGAATATCTAGTTACATAACTTATGATAGGAGTATAAAAATTATCAGCTCTTGTCTGTCAAAAGTAAGAATGAGAGTATTTCAGGATATAATTCCCATCAGAAGAAGTATAGTGTTATTTTTGCCCTCCCTGATATATTTAGCACTTGGATAGAAATCCTGTCATGCTCAGTGGAACTGGTCTTCTCCATTATTTAAATTAGATATAAGAAGAAATTTTTTGCTGTGAGGGTAGTGAGGCACTGAAACAGGTTGCCGAGAGAAGTTGTGGATGCCCCATTCCTGGAAGTGCTCAAGGCCAGGTTAGATGGGGCTTTGAGCAACCTGCTCTAATAGAATGTGTCCCTGCCCATGGCAAGGTGTTGTAACTACATGATTTTAAGTTCCCTTCCAAACCCAAACCATTCTATGATTCTATGAATCTGTTAACTTCTAAGCAGAGATAAAATGCTATGTGTTGTGGATTTAGTGTGAGTTCTGCATCCAGCTGAAGATGGCATAACTCATATAGATCTCAGTGTTCTATCACTGAGATATTTTTAAAGTATTATGACAACTGAGTGGCATGTCATTTGAAACATTAAATTTCATCATTAACATGTTTCTTGAGAGCACATAGTAAACGACCATAGGAATAAGATAGGTGCTGAAACTTATATGTGTCTATACTTGTTTTTATAAATCTAGGGGTAGGGAGAAATGTGATGTTTTGACCCTATGTCTGTATTTATAGTTTAGAATACCCAGCTTCCCTTTGAATGATAAGACCTCTTTAAAGTGATATGAGTTAGATGTATTCTGGTCCATAAAAGGCCTGTCATAGCATTCTTTTATGGTTCATTGATTTGACCCCTCCCAACTGAAGATTCAAACGGAAAAAGAAATTCAGTATCAATCTAATATTCAACCTTCCCTTCCCAAAACTTCCCTTCCCAAAACTTCCCTTCCCTTTCCTTCCCTTCCCAAAACTTCTCTTCCCTTCCCAAACCTTCTCTTTCCTTCCCTTTCCTTCCCTTCCCAAACCTTCCCTTCCCTTCTTTCAATAGTGGCCTGACAGGAAAACTGAAACCTTCCCAGCTAAAGTCAATGCTTTAAGGTCTTGCTTGCACTGCATTTACTCAACTACTATAGTCCTTTGTAGTCCGTGGATACTCAGTGTTGGGAACTGGCCCAGATAAATCAATAGTTAACGAGTTAGAAGGTAGCAGCATGCTGTCTGGGTGAGCAAACTACACTTTCTGCATTTGTTTGCAAACACATAGAACTAGCCTTAAGAATGTTGCTATATTTTAAGGAAAAATGTGGATTGTGGTATCAGGGTTGTTCTGTCCTTAATTAAAAAAGTGTCTTCACTTGTATCATTTGATATCTGAACAAAAAGGACTGCGGTTAATTTCATGTCCAAAACTCAGCATCTCTTTTGGGTTCAGCAGCTTTTTGTATGGTTTCCTCAGAGTGTCAAATGTGGATGTACAGCTCAGGAGGAGACAGCAATATTAACTCAACTTCAGAGAGAAGCATGTAGTATAGGTCACAGAATATATAAAGATATGGCATGGTCTTCAGAGGAACTGAGCCCACTTAACTTCCATTTATTTTAGTAGTCAGCGTTTACTGTTAGCAGCTCTGAAGATCAGGTCTGAAAGGTGCTTCACTTGAAACCATGATCATTCTCTTTCTGTTCTGTAGCATATAAAAGGTTCTATACAGAAAAATGAGAATGCTAGCATCTTGTAAGGAAATATGTGATAAGAGTATTTGACTTTTTCATCCTAAAGATATGTGTAAAATGAATATGATAAATATGCAAGAAAAAGTGTGATGCTCATTGCTGCAATTTAATCTTTCTGTACAAACTTAGCTATATTTTGGCATTCAGTCTTGTGAAGATATTACAGTACTATTGTTTCTTCCTAGAAATTGTTTTGTAAATCTTGTGGAACATCAGGAATAATGTTATCCTTATCCTAATAACATTTTTTAAAATGCACTGCCAGAGTGTCATCAACCAACCTGCACCTTATTTATGCATCATGGACCAAATCTTCTGTTTATATAAATCACCATATTTTTTGCTGAAGTTAGTAATTATAAGTGGTCTGCACCAGCTGTAGATATTCCCAGGGATGAGTAGAGAGCAGAAAAGTTCCTGACATGAATGCATGCAAGCCCAGTGCTATCAATATGGTGTTAAAACAGTGTTACCAGCAATTTTTAAAAGAATCATTGATAGATTATTTTTAAAATATACGAAGATACTGAGAGTAAATTGCAGATTGCCTATCATAATATCATAGTTTTGATGGTTGTAGTATGATAGCTCTCTGATAGTCTTTCTGAACGCTTGAAAGAGAGCACCTCTCAGAGTATCTCCAATATTTAATGCAAGAACTGCATCAAAGCTTTGTATAACTTGCCAGTTGTTTTCCTTTTAGAAAAGTTGTATCCTCTCTTTGTTTCTTTAAACAGGTACATCAGATCTGAGAGGTCAATAATTCTAATCAATTTCTGCCTGTCTATTATCTCATCAAATATCCTTATCCTGGTTGGACAAACTCAGACACATAACAAGGTATGATGTTGGATTGTATTAAATTTGCACTTAAAGATTGATATCTTTGTTTTATTTATGTTTAGCTTAAAATAATTACATACATTTAGTCCCATACTCATAGGACTCAGTGGTTTTGGTAAAATATTAGCAGACAAGGGAAAATATTTACTGTCTTTCATAGTCTTTTTTTGCCTTCCAAAAATCCCTTTTGGTATTGTTCCCTCTGGATAAGCTGTGTTCTCTGTGGTAGACTTGTGTTTTATAACTAAATTTCAAAGAAAAAAGTTCAAAGACTCAACATCAAAAGCACAAATTCTGGTTCATTATAATAGTTGTAATAGGATTGTGCTACAGTGTTTTTGTCTTTTTATTAACATGCTAATACTCAAAAGGCAAGTAGAAATTGCTTAGAAGTTAGAGTACGATTCTTGAAAATGTGCAGAAACAGACATCGTAACAAGCCATGGAACTGTTAGATCTCTGACTGATGTAGCTATAAAAATGTAATAAACAAGCATACCTTACTTAGTGATCTATTGATGATTTATTGTTAATGTGTCCTCTGAATGTAGTTGTCGTTTGTCTCTCTTCTTTAGAGCAGGACTGACAGACTTTTGAGGAGTCATCCAATGCCTAGGGTTGATAGGCAACTTTCAGAAGCAGCAATAAGTGGTTGCTTAAATGTATCTATAACTACAGGATTGTTTGGAATAGAAAATAGTATGTAATTGGTTAATTGGGCAATATGTGATAGAATGCTAAGTTAAGTTTTGGAGTAAGGAAGTGTTTGTAAAGTTGTTCTTTTTCCCACTGTGTTAAACTACTTAATGCAATGCTCATCCTAATTTTTCCCATATTGAATGAAACACATTCATCATCTGATACTGGGTATCTGCTATTTCTACAACACACCTATAATTAATCATTTATTCTCTTCAAATAAGTGCTTAGAAGTTTAGCTGCCAGAAGTCTATAAATTCAATACAAGTTACATAGCTGTACTTTGTAAAATATACCCAAACCAAACATAGTAATTTCCTACACATAATTTAACAAAATTATTGAAATTAAGATATTAATACGCTTTTAAAGTGTTGAAAGTATGTAGAGGTACAAATGAACAAAATATGGATTTGCAGAAGAAAACCACGTAACTCTCACAGATTTTATTCAGGGTGAAAAAAAGGCAGAAATGTGCTAGCAACTTCAGAGTACCGGAGTGCAGAAGATTAATCCTCCTTGAATTTCAGCACTAACACACGTAGTCATATATCCTATTTTAGTATGTATTTCAAGAAAAGATATGGTTCAGTAGCTGAAAATTTCTGTGTACAGAATTTCTACATTGCCACTGTAGAATCAGAGTTTGAGGGTATCAGAACAACACACTCCCTAGGCATGCTGGCAGCTTTTCTCTGATGCTTGACTCAGGGAACTCTGAACTATAACACATCCTTAATCCAGTTCCTTCCTATTAATCTTAATCTCTTTGAGCTCTCTCGCTTCTGCTTCCTGAACTCCTGAAAGCACAGAGATATCACATTGACATATTTCAGAGGCCAGCAGGTCCTAAAAATGCAGATGATCAAAGAAAATAATTGACAGACAAAAAAACAGCACATCCCAAAGTTTATGATTTTAATATACAGCCTGAAAAATTACTGTAAAATACCACTTCTTGCTACACTTGTCTTCTTTTTGAGTCCACATCTTGCTTTTGATACATCTACCACCCAGGGCCTTCTAGCCAGGAAACAACTCTAATGGATCAAAGGCAGAATACATTTTTTATATCAAGGAAGACATTCCTTGTTACAGACCAAAAGTATTTTTATCACAATGTTGACTGATATGTGAATATATTGTAGCTCCAAGAAGCTGGGCTGTGAATTCTCTATCAACAAAATAGCCAGTTAAAGCCACTGTTTAGTCAAAACTTACTCAAATTAAACCAGTCAGATTCGGGTATGACTTCATTGTGTTTGTAAGTAGGGATATGTTTAGGTATCAGATGTGTTTGAATTGGAGTTCTGGATTTTTTTATTTTCAAGATAATATATGACCTGAAGAAGCCCATGTTTGATTTTTAGTCCATAGTTCTAGATTACATTACTGTCATTTGTAAGAAAAATTATGTTTTTATTTTGCTGAGCTGGAAAATTAAATATGTAAATGGAAACTTAAGAAAGCAAATTGGGTCCTGGCCTATGGTTTAGGATTAAAAAGATTTTAAATTTGTTTCTGAGATTTTATTGGTTGCTAGAAGTCAAACCCTATGGGTTTTTAGTGTTTGAAAATTTTGGAAGAAATTTTGGGAATATTTTATTAAGACAGTGTAATATCCAAGTCAGCAAAAATTGTTTGCTGAATAAAGGCTAAAGTACTGTTTTATGGCAAGAAGACAAACTCTTCTTTTTTAATGTATTGGAGAACATTTGAGAAATATGATATGCCAAGTTTTAGTTTGTTTACTCTGTTCCATTCTCACTCTTATATTCATACTATTCTCAGATTATTGAGGAACTAGTTAATGTCCACATGATACTGTAAATATTCACAATACTGTAGCATATCCCTTTTTTCTATGCTTTAGTTTGGCTCTGAGTTTAAATAGTTCCTAGCTCTCTATTTGTGTATATTCCCTTGGAGAATACCAAAGATGTATTTATAACAAATAGCAAATTTTCGGTCTATTTGCAGTTTGTCGTTTTCTTTGTCTGTATAAAATACTTCACCAACTACTTTTATTTTATGTTGAAAGCTGAGTATATCATCCATGTTTTAACAAAAGCTTCTTTTAGTAAAGGCTAAGTGAGTTTGAATATTGCATTCGCTTTGGTTCAACTAAGTTCTGGCTTTTTTCAGTAAAAATGTTCACCTCCCCTGGACAGAAATGGACAAAATATTTACCAAGGACATCTAAAAGGAATTTACATTTAACTACCATAGTTTTTCCATTTCTAGGATTCCCTTTATAAAAGTTAGGTTTTTTCTCCAATTTCAGTAACTTGAGGATACCAACAGTAGACCAGATGTCTAGGTTATGGGCTTTTTTGGCTTGTTTTAGAGTAGTTCATGATGGGAGTCATGGAGGGAAGTAGAATTACTCTTGGAAGATTTGGATTGGGATAGCAAAAAAGCCCTTTGTCAACAGAAAAGCTTTTCTCCTTTATTCCTTATTAGCCAAACATGTTGCGCATTTTATTGAAGGACACAGCTGAGAAATGTTCTGATTTTTTCATTATGTTTCCCCAAACCTTTCAAAACACAGAACTTTATTCAAAGCTTTCTTAATGGTTCAGACTGCGTAAGAGATTTCTGTTTTGTCAGATTCTATTTTGAAATACAGGTCACTGAAGGCTGAATTTACAAAAATATTATGAAATTAATTATGTATCTTGTTTAAATATAGTCAATGTTATACTGTGCATGAGAAGCATATTAATTTGCTTCAGTATTTCTTTTGTCTTTTCTTTCCAGTGTTAAATGTTAGCCACATAATTGTTTTTAAATTTGAGGATATGCAATTGCTACACTTTAACAACTGAATTTAGTTTTAATGCTCAAATTGTCTCCTTAATTAAGGAAGGGTAAAATTTCTCATTTATAACATAACTGCTCAAGTATCTGTTATTTCACAAATCCTATGACATCTATAAAAGTATTACATATTTACTTTGAAGAGACTGACAGGTGTTTTTGAGGAATTATCAGCTTTCACTGTATCATAACTCTTGCTACATTATGTTTCCTGGTGTTTTTCTTGTCATCAAGAAAAATGGTTGTATTTCTTCTATATGTGGACTTTAAGCGTTTAAGCTATAAACTTTTACTATGCTTCTGATCCCATTTAATGAATACATTCTCTACCCTCCATAAGTTATGGATTACTATTTTGTGAATTTCTTCATAAATTCTCTTTCATTTTGCATAGATTCAGAAAATACCTGGGTTTTTTCAGTTTTGTCTAATTAAAAACACAATAGCTGTTTGGTACCATGGTTCCTGTATATCCATTTTTCCTGTGAAGAAAACAAAGATGAAAAAAATAAAATAAACCATAATATTCATTATACATACAGACAAAAGTTAATTAATCTGTTTCTGACTGTACTTAGGAGTTCATTGGTGAAGTTTGGGTCACTTGGGAGAAACAATCATATTTTTAAAAAGTTTTTAAAATGCCATAAGACTCAGGACATTTTGTTAGCCCTAGTCAGTTCTCTGTGTGCCTACCAAGGAAAGAACAGGGAAGATGTTAAGGCAAGATTTAGTAACCCTGATATTTTGTGTCATCTCTGTTTAATTGCAATATTCAGTTTATTATTCTTGCTATTGTATTTGAAATTCATCTCTTAGACCATACCTGAAAGGATATGAAAGAGGCGTGTCCTGACCACATAAAGCAAATAACAACCTATCAGTAGCTTTGATAAATGCATTGTAAACAGTCAAAAACCCCATAAAGATTTGTAGATAATAAGATTAGAATGTTCATTAAATAGACTGACCACACAAAAACAACCCACTTTTAGCATTTTTTTAAATAGAAGCAAACAGAAGTAGAAGGGAGCTGAGAAGCCACAGCCTCTCATTTCCTTAGCACTCTGAAGTAGCTGACTGCATAACTAGAGCTCCCTCAGGTTTTGAGAGACGGTGGGTGGTGGGATCCCCTGAGAAACCTGCAAATGTTCAGGTGATACTAATGCTGCCTCTAACCATGTGGCTCTTGCCCCATATCTGCCACTGCCTTACAGATGCAGGCATCGTGGCAATATATCTCCTAGGAAACAGCGGGGGAGACCTAAGAGCAGATGGAATGAACAGCGAAATGATGCTAACACAGCATTAAGGTTGTGTTAGAAAATCAATGAGGAAGTAGAGAATTCAGTATGTAAGGCAATAGCACTCTGTATTTCAAGTCTTTCTGGAGAAGTTCAAAGGAATAGCCTCCATTTAAGCAGCTGAAGCCCAGGAAAATATATCCTTCCATTTCTGCCAGTATCCAACTTCCAAATTAACATCCACTCTGCTGATTGTCATCTTTTCCTTTGTGTGACAGCTTTTTTAACAGCTGACCCAGAGAGTCTGATATGGGTCATGCATCCCAGGGACATACAATAAATAGGTCAGCAGTGAGAGCGCACTGCACCACACACATCTGTGTACTGTGTGTTAGGAAATTCAAAAACAATCAAAGCGAGAAGAGCCCACTTAACTGAATAACTATTACAGGAGTAGGTCTGTTTAAGTGATGCTATTTTACCATGCCGCATTCTGACAAAACCTGTTAACATCAGCTGAATTAACTACCTGCTTTTAGATTCTCAAGAGAACCTTTGGGAGCAGATCTTTCTTACCCAAGATCAGTAAACATTGTCATTCATGTTACTCTTACCTGCCTCAGAGGAAAAGGTAACATTCTTCTCAAAAGCGCCTGCCAGACTGTTTCTCAAAATACATCAACTTTATCATTCATTTTGCTATATCTAAACAAAACAGACATTTTGATTGTAAGTGGGTAAGAGGGAAGAAATTGGTTAGATATTAGGAGCATGTACTCTCTGCCTCCAAACCCTTTAAAGATCTTTGTGAACTACTTTAGAATCACAGAATTGATTGGGCTGGATGATCTGTCCGATCTCAAGGCAGGGTCAGCTTTTAGGTCAAAATGAGTGACTCTCGGATTTATATAGTCAAGTCTTGAAATCCTTCAGGTGTGAAAACTGCACAGCTTCCTTGGGAAACTTGGTCCGCTTCTTGACTGTCCTCGTGATCTAAATGTGTGTTCCATATATCTGGTCTGGACCTCCTGTTGTTTCAATTGATACTCATTGTCCTTTGTCATCCCACTACACGTCACTGTGAAGAACATGGCTTCACCTTGTCAATGGCCTGCCTCTCTATAGGCACTGACATGTTGCACTTAGATGCTGTGAGCTTAGACTTTCCTGAGGTAACCTTCTGCTCTCCTACTCTTTCCAAAATTGTGGAATTTTTCCTCCTTGCTCTTCAGGACATGTTTAGAATACTTTTTTCTCTTCTAGAATTCACCCCCACAGCCCTAAGGAAAATAGCTCATTCTCTCACAAACACCTGTTTGAATAATTTCAGACAATCTGTTGGTGACTCAAGCATCTATTTTTGGGCTTCACACCTTTTTTTCTATTTCTCCTTTGCTTATTTGTTGAATTTCAGTGGAAATAGAAAAGCAGCAATGAGAAATAGATCAACCTACAAGTGGTTAAATATTCATGTCTTTCACTTCCATAATCTTACTTTTAAGAAAGAGGAAGCAATAAACATTTCTAAGCAACAGTAGTAAAAAGGATTTTAAAATTAAGTTACCATAGCAAATGACTTCACAAGACTAAAGGGTCTAAGTAGTAAGGATAAGAACAGCAACAACAAAACCAACATTAAGTTACTTGGTTATTTTCATTCTAATATGAAAGTTGAATTTCCTATGGATTTTCATATGTGAATTGCCATTTCGAAGAATGTAGGCATAGAACCCATTTGTCGCATAAACCAAAAGATACAGAAACACAGTAAGATATTTCTGTTATAGGTGTCTAGTAAAAAAATACATTAAAAATTACAGCTCTGAGATAAATGCAATGTAAATCTTATTCCCTGCTATAATAATTATTACATCATTAGTCTTTCTGTATAATAGAACGAAACATGATAGAAAGCAAAATCTCTTTTAAAAGACTATCATGTAACAAACCATAGTGTAAATTTGGTGCAAAATATTGTCTACCTATTGTACTGGATGTTATTTGTGCTTCCCTATAACTCCCTGTTGTGTCTGCATATTTTCAGGAACATATGGTATGCTTTAACCTTGACATGCACTATGAAGTTCATTTGTACAGTTTTGCCTTTTTTTCCTTGCATTCTCCTAGGTCACCATTTTTAGACCTATATATCTTGCAGTTAAGTCAATGAGAGCATTTTATCAGGAAATTACTGTATTGGATTGGTCTGAATCTCAGATTGGTTTGATCAGAAGCTGTAAAATGAACATTTTTTCCTTAACACTACACAATTCACTCTGTGAAAGCTACGGGGCTCAGTCCTGTGGTTCTTATACATAAAAGTATTCTCTAGCCCTACATTTACTTTAGAAATAGTGTTACACAGTAGTTGGGAGAATCAGGCTCAGCTATAGTTTAATAGTCAGCATGAAAATGAATCACGGGATATGTGTTTGCTACCTATGGTTGAAGTACACTCAGTTCTGAAAATGAGCTTGCTAGTGAACCAGTTCACTTTTTACACTGGAGTCCCTCTTGCTTTTGCAGCAACTGGAAAAAAAAAAACAAACATGTTTTGCTAGATTAAATCAAACTAGTCCAGGATGTTGTTTCAGCAGCCGCCAAAACCAACCCTTCCAGAAGTACAAGAGGCTCTTCCCTGGGAGAGTGTGAGTTAATGTAGCCTGTAGATTATTAAGTTGTTTAATTTGTGACTGATTTTAAGTCATGACCAAAATCAACTTTCTATAAAATGATAATTGTTCTCAGGTGCTTAGGTCTGGGTTCCAGTGCCTATGTCCAGACCTGTTTATTCATTTTATATTTGTGTGCCTTTGGAGAAAAGCCTTCTCCTCTCCTCTCCTCTCCTCTCCGCTCCTCTCCACTCCGTGAATCTTGTCTGCTTGGTTACACGTACCCAGGTGGCAACAGCAAAACCAGAGTTTGATTCTCATTTCCACTTTCTCTCTTTTGTACAAAGTGATGGTAACTGAAATTTCATGGAAAGTAGGACAAGCAATGTGCAAATCTGTTCTAGACTGAGACTAAAAACCAGATGGAAAGACAAGGATGATCACACAAATTTTTACCTTTCCTGCTTTTTCTTTCTGACATAGAAACTGTGGTCACTGTGGGCTGAACGCAATAAAGTCAGCCTTCAGCACATGTGATCTAAGTGTAGTTATGACATCCTGAGGAAAAACAATGTTAGTAGATTCTCTGGATCACAGCAGGTCTTCATCATGAGAGGTGCTCAACTTGTCAAATAAATGGACTCCTAGGTATGATTAGGGAACCAAAATTATGTCTCCAGAGAGATCCTCCTGGTGCTAACGGAAAAGGCATGTAGCACCCCTAATTTTAGACTGCTGCTGAAACATGACCTTTTTATACTTGTTTTCATGGACATATATGCTTATTTTGTTGAGTCTCAGTGAGTCACACCATAGACATTAAGGCTGGTACTGAAATATTTGACAGTAATTGTGTTCTAGTATTTTTGTCTTTTGATGGTTTTGTCAAAATTCAAATAAAAGTGACATTGTGGATTAATAAGTAGGTATTTTGTGGAATTTAATAGAAAATTATGCTCAGAATAATAGTAGAAAAAAACCCATGCAAAGGTAAATATACAAAGCATGCATTTGGTTATAATCATGGACATTTTTAATGAATGCAATTGTGAGATTTCCAGAACCATGCAGAGAAGTGTACATGTTTGTAATAAAAGGGCCTCAAGCTGTTAAAACTGATAGAATTCCTGTAATGTCAAGAAAGTTCAGTTTGTACTAGACTTCTGAGTTTAAAAACAGGATGGAAAACATATTAGTATCTCTGTCTCCTGAAGAAAACTGAAATATATCTGGCACAAGAAGTCCAGCAGTTGGAAGGAAGTATGAATAAGGTTGGCACAAAATGTTGTTCCATTAGTAAGTGATTACGTATCTGTCTCTAATTAGTAGCTTGGCATATAATTTGAGCTCTGTGCTCTTCATAAAAAGTTGTATCTTCAACCTATCACTTATTTACTAAATAATTTCTTTAAGGTAGGAAATTTCAATGTATTTATTATTCTTTAAATATGACTTAGAGTTAATTGAAGGCTTAGAATGAGAATGGCTTCCTTAACAAGCTTAACTGAGCCATGTGGGACAACAAAGCCCGAAGTGTCAGAGCCTACAGCTATTGAAACTTGGGTTTTAAAATGATGGGATTAATTGTAAAGCTGTTGTTATTTGCATTGAGATTTTACACTTCTTATATTTAAGAGGGCTTTTAAGTCTCTGGTTTTTACTGTATATCCTCTTATGTCAAGTCACTCAAAATTCAGGCTTGAGTTTTAGCAATTTAATTATTTCTCTAAAACCTTAATTTTGGCACTGCTTATCTTTTAAAGTAAATACAGAATAGTAATAATATTTCACTGAACTGAATGATCTGACAAGGCAGTTGTACTCCAATGGAAGAAAAATGGTTTTGCTAGGAATCATAGTTAGACCTCGGTATAAAGGCAGCATTAATGATGGACAAGAACTGTTGCTGAACTCAGCTACTCTTGTTGCTATTCAGAAACCAGAGCTGATAAAATCACTGTAGAAATTATTATGTAAGAGTTAAACCTGATCAAGTGTCTGTTTCCATTCATTTCTGAAGGATTCTTCCTTTTGGGAAAGAGTTTCAACAATAATACCTAATACCAGTAAAAATATATTTAAGTCAAATTTTTAAACCTTAGGGAGATGACTCAATCATATTCCATAAATGACTAAAGAACATATCTGCCCCAGTTAAACATTAGCCATTAAACAATCAAACATGTCTTTTTAATTATAGGAAATTTTCTGTCAATTGCAAATAGGAAGCTTTCAAAACTTTGAGTTGTGGCATTAATCCCGGTGCAGACTTTTTGCCAGTATCAAATGCAAAACCTGAAATTAAACAGAACTAAGCCAAATTGTGTTGCCTTGCAGTTGCCATGGCTAGGAGCATGCACACAAGTTATTCATACAGCTCCTCTGACACTCGTTGTGCCATGATTTCATTGTGTGCCTGGAAAAAAATTTTCATTGAAGATTCAATACTTCAGTGGATAGGTATGGCAAGCAAAGCAGAACCAAAGAAGCGCGTTAAGGTTTCTTTGTCAAAGGAACACTTGGCAGAATTACCATGCAAGATACGTGGTCACTGCGCTCAGCGCAACTGGACCTTTGTGTCTGTCACTGTTACACTCTATTAGTGTTAAATAATAAGAACTCACATGGTCTTTGCTAATCTCAGCTCATGGTCCTTCTGTTCCCTATATTTAAACTTGTCATCATGTGTCGTTTAGGACTGGTTTAGGTCACTTGGATTCACTTGTCTCCCTTAGAAACTGGAGAGCAGAAATCTGCTAGTGCACTATGAAAGCTTAAAGTTCTGTAAGGAATTTGTCTAAATGGTGTTAAAAAAAAAAAGGAATAAAAAATGTATTATTATGAATGCACAAAACAAGTAGCCTTCCAGTGCAATCCCCATCTTCCTTTTCCCCCAAAGCTCCTATTAGGCTCATATGCACACTGCTCCCCTCTGACAGTTGAGTTCTCTTGCCATGGTCTACTAGAGGATTTTGTTTTCTGTAGCTTCTAAAATATAAGAATAGATCTATAATAAAACATTACTCAGTTTCTAAAAACAATAATAAAATGAAAACAAAGTTTTATGCCTTCTGGCCTCTGGAAGGGAAGACTGCTTTCCTACAATGGTCTAAACCTGTAAGTACCAGTTGATTTAGAGATGCTGCTTTGTATTCTGAGGATGGCACTGATTTCAGTGGTTGGTTCTGCAGGCAGAGTTATGTGATATGTCATAGAGCATCCACTAAGAGAATTCCCTGCAGAGGAGCAGAGAAAATACAGATAAACTTTCCAAAGGTAATTTGGCTATACCATGTCATCTGGAGCATGATGGATGTGGATATAACCTGGGAGATTTTGTAGGAGGAGACATCCATGCTAAGTATATGATTTAAAATGTAGCATTTTATACTTGCTAATTTTCGTTGCCAAGTTGCCAAGATGCATCTGAGAGACATATAGCATTAATTATTAATTATTGTTGTTGTTGATAAAAATAACCCTATCATTAAGGCTCCAGGAGTATTTCCAACATCAACAAATTTTCAATTTGATTTATTAACAGATAGAAACACTTTTATTTTATTTTTCCCTCCAGCCAGAACCTCAACTTATTTCATGCTTGCCCTTCCCATAGGAAAAATCTTGAGTAAATGTATCAAACTTGCACTCTCTTCTCAATCTCAGCACATTGAGATCTACCAGCTCTCCTGTAGAAACATGGAGTCATGACACCTTCAGGTGTGATAAAACTGTTCTCCTTCCATTTCTGAGGATTTTAACCTTGGAAATGTTGATTGGTACACAGAAGCAGTGGATGTTATGAAGAAGGCTGAACATGACACACTGTCAGAAAAAATGGAGCAAAAAAGATGCTGTTTCCACCAAGCAGTGAGGGTCATGTTGCCTACAGGGAAACATGCCTTTGCTCTTGTTGATTACAGTCACACATGAGCGGAACCAGAGAATTAATTTATTTTTTGCATTAGCAGAAGCTTCCTACTGGTCTGGAAGTATCGCCCACTGAGCATTCCAATGTTGAACAGATTAGAGTGGTTAAATATTTAGGCCTCAAAAGCTAGTGTACCAGTGAAACACATAGCAGAGAAAGGTCACAACTTCTACTTTGTGGAGTATAAATAACAGTACAAATAACAGTATTATGATGAAGGCAAATTGGGAATTCAGGGGCTTCTACAAAGGCCTTCATTTTCAAGTGGAGAAGACAGCTTATAGGACATAAGCTTTAGCTTCTGATCATGTAGGATTTTTCAGCATTTGAATTTCACTAGTAAACAATTTTCTGATGATGACAAGGCACTGGAACTCATAAGAAGGAGAGGCAGCATCCAACTGCAGTCTTCAAATCTTTAGTGACTCTAGCCAGCCGGACGTGTTTTGTTTCAAGGTCATTTCTTACAGAGGAATCTACCATGTTCATGAACCAGTGCAGGGTTTGCCCATTGCTCCAACCTGGAATCTGACAGAAACAACTTCCTTGGGGATTTAAGAGTTAGAAGTAAAAATTTAGAAGGCCACGTGTGTGGTCACAATGAATTGAGCACATTTCTTACTTTCCCTAAGAGACTCCCTGGTCTTAGATGTTCAGTGATTTTAGTGCATTCCACATGAATAGCTCTGTGCCAGATAAAAATTCACCTCCTCCCACTGAGGTACTATTTTTTTCTGCAGATAGGCTGTTAGTATATATTGTTTTAGATAGGGCCTGTTTGCATCCCATATACATTAAATTTTTAATATGAGACTCAGTGAGACATAGAGCCAGGGGTTAATCATGTGGTTAGCCATGCGGTTAATGAGCTAAAATAACTGAAGGGATTTTATTTCCTTTAAAAGGCTACTAGTGCATTATTTAATAAGTCATAATTTTTATATAATAAAATGCCTAGGCTCAGTCAATGATAATTATGTTACTTAGGAAAAATTTGAAGTCACACACACTGAAAATAATACAGAAGCACTTGCTTTCCATGTGAAGCTGTATAGTAAACATCTATGTTTCTTTGAGCTTTATGGGACATGTTGCATTTTGCTTAATATTTTTATGGTTATTTACCTTTCAAAATAATAAAATCTAAATTGGAACAGGACTCAAAGTACTTCAGAGAGAGAATGTTTATGTATGTTAATGATTGCTAATTAGGAAGAAAAAAATACTAAAATCTAAGATAATATGTTACTAGCAATACAATTATTCTGTCTTTAATCATATGCGGTGCCTTCCAGGCCATAGAGAGTTTGAGTGGAGAACAGCAGACTGACATGCTCAGTAGACAAGACAGCCGCCCAATTCCTCTTCTCTTGAGCATCAACTCTTGCTCAGAGGGAAAGTCCTTCTTGTGAAAACAGAGCTGTGGTACTGCTGCCTTTGTGGAGAAGAGATTCACAGTAAAATTATTTTACTTCCTAGTCACTGTGAAAAATGCAGGTAACTGAGTGTGGCGGTGGTGCTTGGTTTACAATTGGACTTGATGATCTCAGTGTTTTCCAACCTTAACAATTCTATGATTTTACGATTATTGGGCAGGAGTAAGGTACTTCTTGAGCTCCAAAGGTATGATGTCCGTCACTGGCTGTCAGAAAGGAGGAGAGAGGGAGAATTTTTCAGCCAGACTATTTTTAGGCAGGAGCCAAGCACCACTTTACACAGCTCCTGCTGTGTGCATGGGGAGGGAAAGGTCCTAGTTTTCAAGGCTGCATTTTCCTTTCCTATCTCCTCCTTGCAAGAAGTTTTCATAGTGACTGGATGTTTCCATTTCAGATCTGCATGTAGAAAAAAATAATCTGTTTTCATATTAAAGATGAGCATTACCTCAGTCCTCCTTTCTTTTCTCTTTTCTTCCCTTCATTTCTTTTATCTTCTTTCTTCATTCATTGTTTGCCTTGCTTTTATGATTTGTGATCTTCTACTTTTCCTCTGGCTTTCCTCATCCTTTCCTTCCTATGGCTACTCTGATACCATGTCTTTGTTTCTTTGTCAGCCAAGATTATGACCAAAGCCAATATTTGGGAATTCCGGGACTTCTACAAAGAGCTTCTCCATTTTCCAATAGCAGGACAGCTTACAAGATACCAGCTTTACCTTCTGATCATATAGGTTTTCTTCAGTATTTGTATTTCACTTGAGACCAATTTTCCAATGGTGATAAGGCACTGAAAGTCACAAGAAAGAGAGGTAGCATCCAACTACAGTATTCAAGCCTTTAGTGGCTCTGTCCAGCTGGGCAGGTTTTGTTTTCAGGTAATTTCTTACAGAGGAGCCCACCTCATTCCTGGGCTCTCAGAGGGTTTGTCCATTTCTCTAACCTGGACTCTGACAGAAACAACTTCCTCAAGGATTTACATGTTAAAAGAAGGAAAATTCCTTCTCTGTTCTTTTTCCACCCTCCTCTTCTGCCTCTTTTTAATTTTCTGAGAGGCAAAGATCTTTCTGCTTGCTTTGTCCCCCTTCATTTCTTTTCCACTTTTTCACTTGACTGTCAAGCTTCTCAACAGATAATCTCTTTAGAGTAATGGCTCTCCCCTCTTCTGTTGTTGCCTTCAAATTATCAAATTCCCTTTCTCAGTAAGGGTAAGCTGAACATTTCAAGCTCAGTTATAACAACTGAATGCAGTAACTCTGCCTCCTAGAAAAATGAGAAATAAAGGAAAGTGCAGTTATGAGATGTGATAGCTCAGTAAGATTCTTACCATGTGCCAGTGGGACATAATTGTGTGCAAGCAGTTCTCCATTGGTGTGCTTCTCAATAAAAAATATTTTGTTCCTTTTTTTCTACTATTGAACTATAGTTTAAAAGACAGTGGGCAGCAGGGATTATATTACTATATATTTATTATAGAATTATAGTGTGCAGTGATGTTGTATATAGTATATTTTGCGTATTGTGGAATCAATTAAAGAGACTTCCACTCAAAATTTAGGAGCCTAAGCTAGGGGCTTATATCCTAAGCCAGACAGCAATCTAATGCATCATTGACACTCTGACAGCCCCATGGCTGAGTAGGACTGAGAAACTGTCTCATGTACAGGTACAAAATAGTCCAAAGATCTAAAAGCCTGGTCTGAAGTTCTTTCATGAAACCATCCATTCTGTCAGGCAATTGTCCCATTCCTGTGTGGCTTTACACTATTATAGGAAATCACACCGTGTAGCTTTTTTTTTTTTATTTAACAGCCTGAACATCACTATCTCCCTTGCTGTACTTGTATCTTGAGGCATTTTGTTTTAAAGTAGGCCAGGCATTTTTTGCTTAATTTGTGGATAATATTACCCTTTAATAATCAAAACTACCTTCGTAAAATTGTGGGGTGGTTTATTTCATCAGTTACAAGAATGAAACTTTTTAAACAGAGAAAATTGAACTCAGTAAATAAATAAACAGATTGTTTATTACACACCCACTTTCCAGGCTGATCTTAGGCCTTTTTTTATCTCTATGTTGTCAGAGATTGAGAACATTAGATTGATGCTCAGAACATCACGTCACTTCCCTGTATGTATATTTACTAAAATCTACCTTCTAAAACCCATGTTAAACTATGGGCTGGTTGAGGAACATTGAACAGGGCTGGGTGTACCTGCAGCCAGTAAACCCTTGCAAAGTGGCAGGAAAAGTGTAATGTCAGAACTACTTGTAAACCATAAGAATCAGCACACATAGGTATGAGTCACTAGGTAAGAGAAAAACAATGAAAATCAATCCTGAAGTCTAATTCAGCTCCTTTGCCTTCCTTTCAAAATGCAAACAGGCCACAAACCCTCTGCTGCCTGTTTAAGCAGTTAGTTTACAATTGCTTTGTATCAAGGGCTCAGCACAGAGCAGCTTGAATACACTAGCAAATATATCCTTTTTCATTTCTTCTAGCTGCTTGTCAAAGAGCAATAGAATGGGTGCTGTTCTCTCAGGTTTTGTAGTTCCTAATGTGGGATTCATTCCCTCCCACCTCTCATTTAGGGTCAGATTTTCCATACAGTGCTTTCTAAGATGCACAATGCCCCCAGATTACAATGGCGGTTGTGCAGCATTAAATCCTGCAGAGCTTTGAAACTAAGCTTAAAACCCTGCAGTGTTTTGGAAATTATGGCTATTTATTCAGCAGTATGTTGGAGCTAGACTGCAGAAAGGCCCTGGAGTTTCACAAATATTGCTGGGACAGTACTAAGGTGTTCTACATAGGACCTATTCAAGGAACATCATTTTGTATTGACTAAGCCTGCCAAAATAACAGCGTACCATACATCTGATGTACTTTTAGATAAGGTCATGAAAAAGTAATTGAGGCAGATCTAACCCGGAAACGAAATTTCTATGTGCATTATATTAACTTGTTTACTTGTGGGATGCCCTTCTTTGTCTTGCATATAGCAATCCTTTTTTTTTTTTTTTTTTTTTT